>JAEQBH010008109.1:0-207056 GCA_016808115.1 Tetrastigma voinierianum
AAATTCATACCCGATCTGGAAGAGTTGCGATATTATGTTCTCCTAGTTGCTTCTCTCGCTCCTAAGTAGCTTCTTCTCTCGCCATAGTGCTGCTGTAGCACTTTCACTAATGGTACGTGTTTAATCTAAATCGTTTCACCTCTCGAGCCAAAATTTCCTTTAGCTCCTCAGCATACAACAAATCCTCCTGTACTTCTATCTCTTGCACGGGTAGTATGTACAACTCATCAGAACGGTATTTTCGAAGCATAGACACATGGAACACATCATGCAGCCGCACAATCTCATCCACATATAACTCAGTTAGTCGATCCATCGAATAGTCAATCCTGACTGATATAAAATGGGACGACTTTGTGAGCCTATCAACAATCACTCAGACAGAGTCATGTTTTGGTTGAGTGAGGGAAAACCCGACACAAAATCCATGGTAATGTTATCCCACTTCCATTGAGGAATTGGAAGGGGATTCAACAGACCCGTTGGAACTTAGTGTTCAGCTTTAACTTGCTGACATGTCAAACATTTAGACACGTACTTTGTCACATCTCTTTTCATTCCTTTCCACCAATAATGTTGTTTTAACTCCTAATACATTTTATTACCTCCAAGATGCATGGTATATATCGTATTATGAGCTTTAAATAGTAACTTTTTCTTTAGCTCTTTATCATCTGGCACACATAATCCGTTCTAGAAATACATATTTCCCGTTTCTTTCATTGAAAACTCGGTCTTGTCACCATCTCTAACCATATGTAACTTTTTCTATAGCTCTTCATTATTCTTCTAAGCATCTCTAATCATTTGCTTTAAAACAAGCTGAGCTTTTAATTGAGCTAATATAGCTCCATCGAATACTACTCTCCATTCACTATGCTATATTAACAGAGCTGTCATTGCCTTTCTACTTAAGGCATCTACTACCACATTAGCTTTTTCAGGGTAGTAATCTATTATGCAGTCATAATCTTTGAACAACTCCAACCACCTCCGTTGTCTCAAATTAAGCTCTTTTTGAGTGAGCAGGTACTTGGGACTCTTATGATCTGTATAAATTCTACACTTTTTCCCATCTAAGTAGTGTCGCCATATTTTCAAAGCAAACACTACCGCAGCCAACTCTAGGTCATGAGTGGGATAATTCTGTTCATGTGGCTTCAACCGTCTGGGCGCATAAGCCACCACTTTCCAGATCTCTATTAATACTTATCCCAAACCAATGCCCTAAAGCATCACTATACAAGGTATACTCTTCCCGGCGTAGGTTGTGCCACATCGTGCTTCAACCAACATCCCTTTCAATTGTTCAAAATTATTCTGACATTTGTCTATCCACTCAAACTTTATTCCTTTCCTTAGTAACTTGGTGAGCGAAGAAGCTATGAAAGAAAATCATTTTACAAATCTTCTATAATATCCCGCAAAACCCAAGAAACTTCTCACTCTCGGGTCACACTCCTCAAGGACATTTCCACCACAACCCGCCCAATCTTGTGTGGTCAACTCTTATACCCTCAACAGAAATAATATGGCCTAAGAATGAAACTTCCTTTAGCTAAAAGTCACATTTGCTGAGTTTAGCATATAACCTTTTTTCTCTTAAAATCTCTAAGACTATTCTCAGATGCTTTTCATGTTCCTGTGCATCCTTAGAATACACTAGGATGTCATCGATAAAAACTACAACAAATTGATCCACATAAGGCCTGAATTTATTCATTAAATCCATAATGTCGCTACACATTAGTCAACCCAAATGGCATACTAAAAACTCATAATGGCCATATCGGGTTCTTAAATGCGGTCTTCTATGACATCTACTTCCTTTACTATCAATCGATATCCAGACGCAGTCAATCTTCGAAGACACCGCCTTCAACTAATCAAAAAGATCTTCAATTATTGGCAACTTGTACTTGATTTTTCACTGCCACTCCTTTATCGTTGACTCCGATAATCGATGCACATCCGTAGAGTGTCATCTTTCTTTTTCACAAATAAAACAGGTGCAACCCAGGGCGAAACACTGGGTCGTACAAACCCTTTATCCAAAAGCTCTTATAGTTGAACCTTTAACTCCTTCAACTCTACTGAAGCCATCATGTAAGGTGCCCTAGACACAGGGGCTGTTCCTGGCACAATTTCTATGGATAAGTCCACCTCCCTCTCAAGGGGAATACCTGGTAACTCTTCAAGGAATACATCTAGAAATTCCCTTACTATTGGAATCTTTTCCACATCCACTTAACCTCTCTTGGGGTCAAGTATCACGGCCAAGAATGTCTCACATCCTTTCCTCATAAATCTCCTATTACATATGAGACCACATCGACATCGTGACTTGATCCAATGCCTGTACTATCACCTCACCCGGTCGATCTCAACCCTACTGCTTTGACCACACTTCAACGATATCTTCTGCCTAGACAACCAATCCATTCCTTAACTGCCAAATTCCTATAATGGTAAGTGGTATCAAATCAACGAAACTCTCTTGCTTCAGATAACAATCGGGCAATTTCAGACATACACTATTCACGCTAATAATGTGCCCTAATAGACTGGTCACATACATGTCATATGCTAACTATTCCACTACTGGTATCTTATCAAATACATGTTCAATGCATACATATGAATGAGTAGATCCAAGATCAATCAATGCATACATCTCAATATCATATAAAGAAAATATACCTGTTTAGTAACCTCGGGAGTGACCTGACATCCTCACGAGCCTTCATAAAGATATGCTCGTGGCCGGGTGTTGTAGGTATAAGGCGATTTACCCGTCTCTCGATGACCGTGCCTCCTCGTCCTCTGCGCCGGCTCCGCCCCTCAACCTCTACTTATCTCGAGTCGACCTGGTGCCGCTGACCTCCCCCACCGCTACTTTGAGGATTCCTATTGTCTCGACCTGGGCCAATTTTCCATAAATGCCCTTCGCTTCCACATCTGAAGCACCTCCTGTCACTAACCTGCATACTCTCAAATGCTTTCTATGGCAATGAGGGCATTCGGGAATTTCTCCCTATCCAACTGAAGCACTCTTACCTCGTATTAGGTGTCATGAAAATTCCTCGTTGCTCAATTCTGTAGCCTGACCGCATCGACTCTACGAACATCTCTAGCTCTTTTACCAGAAGAGGAGGAGGCCTTTTGCGAACTTCTTCTTTCGAGACTTTCATCGTCGGATTCTATTCTTTCCACTTACTGCAGCCTTTGACCAATTGAGCTATAAGTTCACCTCGCCGAGAGAAGTCACAGTGCTAAGTACCTCGATGAAATCATGTAGTCCATTTCTCAAATTCCTTACACCGAAATTCGTGAGGACCGCTTCAGCATACTACTGACTACTGAACTCTTTCTCATACTTCTGGCCACGATAAGTTCCTCCTTTGTTTCATATTCAAGAACTCGTGTCCACTGACTCCTTATACATGTCTCGTAAATATACTTGCCTTGAACTCAATAAAGAATTCCCATGTCACGGGATTTGGAATCCCTGGACCTTTTGAGCACCGCTCACTAATCATATGCCTCACTCTACACAATAGTGAGGATCGCACAATGATACTCGATCGGGAGGGCATTTAACTTCCTTCAATATTCTTTGTAACCTTTCTAACCAGAATTAAGATTTATCAGACTCTTCCATGTTTGTCCCATGGAATTCCTCAGCCCCATGTCTTTTTACCATGTCTATCGGGGCTTTTGAAGCTGTTAATCTTTCTAATACCCAAGTCATATCCTGAGATATCCTTAGTAACGCTTCAATTGGCTCAGTCGGAACTTGGATCTCACTTCTGACATATCTCGTAAGGTTCCGCGCATAACTCGATCTCTAAGGTTAACACTTTCAATTGCTTCTTCAGTTGGATTTGGAGAACGATCCATCTATACAAAACACACGGACATCCACATCAGGCCAACACATTACTAAACACATGCTTTTCTATCATGTAATTTATCCGGAGTAGCTCAAACCTAGGTTTTTTCCATAAACGCCTCAAACCTAGGCCTGATACCACTTAATCAGAGCGCCTTCAGATCCGACTCCGATCACTAGATCCGAACCTGATCCGGGGTACTCTGTCACTAATTACTATAAACTTATAACTTTAAGCTTTTTCATTACTATATAATGTTAAACATTTAACTTGTATTATATTATGTAGCAGCGGATTACAAAATATATACAAGCTCCATATTTGAAAGTATTCAAGATTTACAATATTTACATTGTTTACAAATAAACAAAATGGTATACAAAATAATTCAAAGGTCTTCCAGCGGCACCTAGTGGATGCGTGGCCTTTGACCGCCGTTGTGGATTGTCATGTTCTCCGGCTTCCTCTTCTATACCTACACGCATTTTAAAAAACACTTCGTATGTTTTACACTTAGTGGGAATTAATATGCCATGGACGACCTTACTATGGTCACCACACTTCTATACAAATGCATATACTTATAACACATATAACATTTACATATACTTATCATTTCTCATATATATGCTTTTTCATAACAAATTTCATTTCTTATCATATTTCATATATTTTTCATGTCATCTTATACTTTACTTCTTGTTCTTGTAACTGTATACTATCATCGCATAACAGTTCTATGCTTCTCATAACATATCATATGCTTTACATATACTTATCATTTTCTTTTATGTTTCATGCCTGCAAAAACCTTAGAAGCGGATACGGGAAATAACTGTATGTACCCGAAGGTACTATCACCGTACAAGATAAGATTCTATATGTAATCTCGGCTGGTACACACCGACGAGACAATGATCTCTATCTGTATGACCCAAACGGGGCCGCTATAATGATCCAAACGGGATCTATGTCATCGACCCAAACGGGGCCTCGATATTTGTAAACTGTATGTTGCAGCAACTATATCCCTATAGGCATGCCTATCTATCCCTCTACTAGGTTCTAAGCAGACAATCCATATGTATTTTATGTTCAATACATATCACATATTTTCAAATAATTATTGTCATTCGGTAATTATATGCGATATTTACAATCATTTATTTGTATATTTGCATTTTTCATATCTCATTATATGCATGAATAAATATGGTTACCATATATGCTTATGAGCTATTTACTATCAATCAAGTCCCATCAAATTCTATATATATATATATATATATATATATATATATATATATATATATATATATATATATATATATATATATATATATATATATATGGATGGATTCTAGACTCAAAGGGATTTCCATAGAGTCCAAAAACAGCAGAAAATAGTTCTGAAAATCCCTTGCCCGACCATTCGAAAAACAATCTCACTTTCAACCCGAATCGGTTAGGAAAACAGCCTCAAATTCAACCCGGATTGTCCGAAAATAGTCTCAAAAATTCCTAAAAATTCCTAAACTCAATCTAAAAATTTTGGGATTGGATTTAACGGCCTTTCACGGCCTCTAAGTAAATCACAAGCCATTAAATGACCTTTAGGATATAAATAACCCAAGTAGGAAAATTCCATACCTCTTGGAGTTCGACGGAACGCTAAGATTTTGGTGTCCACACATAGCTCTTAATGCGTGGATGAACTTTGCCTCTTACTCCGTTGAAATCCTACGGTCCAATTTCCGTAAATCTTAGAAAAAAGCGAGAGAAGAAAAAAAAAAAAATCAAAACTCTCTCTCTCTCTCTCTCTCTCTCTCTCTCTCTCTCTCTCTCTCCCTATGCTCCCTTTCTTTTGCTATTTTCTGCTTTTTTTATCATTTATTATTATTATTATTATTTGATATATAGTTCATATTGTCTCATTCGATCCGTTTCTCGCCTAAAATTTTTATTTTTCTTTCGCCACTTTATTTAAATGAACTTAGCTTCGCTATTTCTCGACTTCCAGATTTTCGTGAAATTCGGCCCCCGAAGTCACTGTGACTTATCACCCGTAAATCGTAAAATATTCCGACTATCTTAGAATTCGACTTAAACTTTTCGGTCACTAGATTTCAATGAGATTGAACCCGCCCCACCCGGCTTTTGTCATCTCGAGATCTAAAGAATTTTCCGTAGTTTTCTTGAACCATTCTCGATAATTTATTATTATCCTTTTAACTAATTAAAGTTTTCATGATTTGTACTTTCTTTCACCTTCCACTTTCCTTAATTGAAAAGTGACATTATTCTTGAAACTTTACAATTTCCTACTTTAACATACAATCTTTTATTCTTATGTCATTTGAGTCCTTAATTGGTAATTTACCAATTTACCCTTGACTTTGGTATTAATTCCGGGTTTTTGCTTATTTTATTCTGGAAAAATATACATTTCCTTTTATTATACCCAAAATATATTATAAAACTATCAGGGTATAATTTAAGGTGTTACATAAGGAATAAATTACAGAAAGGTGGGTTTACCCAATACCATGATTTTGCATACCAAACGCATTAATTAAATGACACACTCCCACCCCTCTCTGTGAGATGGGTGTGCTCGGCCACTCGTAAACTCCCAAATTGCCACCCCAACTACTCAGAAATCCTGAAGCGAAGCCGTACCGCTTGCTTAAACCCGTATGCAATTTTTCTTTTATTTTTCTAACTTAGGATTTGCAAATCTGCGCCTAAGTAGGGAAAACCTCTGCTACACACCGGTCGCATGTGACACCCGAATCCTAGTATACACAATTCTACATTTTTCTCCAAATATGCTAAGAACTGAAGAATCAACACATTCACAACTACACTGGCGTACACATACATATATTCCAATACACCATTTCAAAGTGTTCCTTTACAAAATATTATTAATAACAAAGATTCTGCACAAATGTCGAGAATCCTAATATGTTCAACGTCCACAGCCCACTGAAAATAGTTTTTAAATACAAAATAATGGTTAAACGAACAAATGAGTGTATGCTTTATAAAATGTTTTTCTTTTTCCGTAAAACATTCAAAACTCAAATAAAACTTTCTTTACGTAATATTTTCCGTAAGTCTTGCTTCATTACTTTAAAGTTTCTAAAACTTTATGTACTCGCTTGCTTTTAAAATTTTATAAAACTCTTAATACTTCTGCTTCTTGCTCGCTTGCTTTACTTTTCTTTAAGTTTATAAACTTTATTGTTACTGCTTAGAAGTTTATAAAACTTCAAAATTTCTTTTGCTTGCTTGCTGATCTTGCTTGAAAAAGCTTCTAAAACCTTTCACAAAACCTCTAAAAATATTTCCAAAACTTTTTTATAAACACTGAGCCTGGGCCTTCAACCGTTTTAAAATCACCACGGGAGCCGGTCAACCGATCAAGCTTTGAAATATAAACTGGAGCCCGGCTCAACCATTTGCTCAAATTTTACTCAAGCCTGGCGATATGTACCAATGGTTGATTTTTCAAAACTATATATCATGCTTATAAAACATCAACCATTGGATGCCTACTTTTGTTTGTTGTACCCTAGTGAACACGGGAGCCTGTGCATCGACCGTGCTCTGGAAAGACTCCATTCGCATCACCTTTCCTGCAAGGAATATAGTGGAATTGGACTCGTGTCGCCATCACCATAATTCTAGTTAGAGCTCACATAACCCTATATACTCTCGCACGCGCTACTCGCCTCCTTTAATGTATGGTGTATGGATCTCGCTTGCACTGTGCAAAACTCACAATGCATGTATGAGATCCTAACACCACCGTGCACGCACGGAATACCTCCTGACCTGGTTGTCATTTAGGAACTAGTGGAAGCCTGTCGTTAAATATTATTTTTTCTTGCTTGCTTGCTTTGAAAATGGTTTTACAATTTAAAACCATTTGCTTACCAAAATGGCTTCACACTAAAACATTTTGCTTGCTCTTTAAATTATGGTTTTTCAATTTAAAACCATTTGCTTCTCTAAATTCTTGATCGCTTTTCAAATATGGTTGAATAAATCAAAACCATTATTTATTTGTTTTCACATATGGTTTAAAATCAAAACCATTTACTTGTTTCAAGTAAATCATTATTACTTAAATATGGTTTACAATTAAAACCATTTGCTTGCTTCGAAATATGGTTTTACAAATCCTCAAAACCATTAAATACGGTGATAAAACAAATTTTTATAATAATAATACAATTAGTATTTGGAAAATTAAGCTATGTAACACTTACATTTTTCTGCTTATTAAACTTCTGAGCAATAATTCCACAATTTTTCCACTTTTTAGCCTACACATTTGATGTATTAGACCATATACGTCAGCACCACCAACTAAATACTATTCGATATTCACTATGCACTATGCATTGTGCACTATTCGATATTTACTATGCACTATGCACTATGCACTATGCACTATTCGGTATTTACTATGCACTATAAACTATGCACTATTCGATATTTACTATACACTATGCACTTATCAAATTATGACTATGCATACGTATTTGGTACTTATTCATACGTATTTACTATTTTATACGTATGAATACGTATTCATACGTATTCACTATTTCACATGGAAATTCGGCGAACTCCGATTTGGCACCCACGCCAGAATCGCCTCGTCACAGAGCATAACTTTAACTCGGGCATGAAAATTCCGACTGTTCGTGAAATCTAAGAAAACTCAAAATTTGGATTTTTCCGACTTTACCTCAATTTCAAGAGTAATCTGTGGAGCTTGTACTCACGCGTAGCCCTTGTCGCATAGAGCACTTTTCGTGTTTATCCCGACGAAATCCAACGATCAGATTTTCGTAAATCTGAGAAATAAACGAATAGATAAAAAAATATATATATCTTACCAATCTCTCCCCTCACTCCTCTCTCACACCGTCTCTGATTTTTGTTTTGTGTTTTTTTTTTCTTTTTCTTTAAGTGGGACCCACATGTCCCTTTTTCTTCTTTACCAATCCGTTTCGTAGAAATAATTTATTTTAATAGGTTTAATTTCGCTATCACAATTGAATATTCTTTAAATATTTTCCATTTTCGAATTTTTCGAAAATTCCGTTTCAGGTTTCCTTTACCTTTCATCCTTTAAAAATTAAGTAAAATATTGTATCTCTCGGAATTAAACGAAACATTTCTAGGTCAGCGAATTCCTTGAGACGAACTTACTTGGCCTTGATCCGTTCGTCATCCGAGATCTAGAGAATTTTGAGTTCCACTACGAACTATTTTGGCAAATTATTATTATTATTTTACTATTTAAACTTCAATAAATTATACTTTCACCCCCTCCACTTTCCTTAATTGCAAAAGTGCCATAATTCTTTGAAAACTTTACAATTTTATCCTTTACAATGACACTTAGTGCACATATGCGCTCTTACAGTTACATGTACTGTGCACCTCATCGGGACTGGGTGTTACAAATCCTCCCTCCTTTAGAACATTTCGTCCTCGAAATAAACAAACTAAATTCCAAGGAAAGGGAAATACCTCATTAGGAAAATAATTGAGGGTGCCGGCGGCGCATTGAGCCTGCGGCTCCCAGTATTTGCCTCTCTCATGATTCTTACGGTACTTTAACTTCACGGAATCACCCTTACTCCTCAACACTTGTTTCTTACGATCTACAAGAAATGCACGGTGTTTCCTCATAAGTCGGAGTTCTCTTTTAAGTGCAATGGTACATACTCTTAGCACATGTGAAGAGTCTGGAATGTACTTCCTTAACATCGACACATGAAATGTGTCATGAATCTTTGATAACTACGGGGTGCTTCAACCTGTAAGCTGCGGCCCCACCTTGCTCTCACAATCTCATAGGTCATAAATCTTGTTTGAGCTTGCCTCGCCTCCGAATCTCAAAAACACCCTTCCAAGGGAAATCTTGGGCAGATCTTTGTCTCGAATTTGCAGTCTGCGACGGTTGTCCGCACTTCTGTCATCTCTTGCTATCTTTAAGTTATCCACGAACAACTTTTACTTTCTCTGAAGTGATGCACGCACTAGCTCGGGGCCTACTAGTCTTCTCGTAACCTCGTCGACACGCGAGTCCTACGTTCCACCATATAGTGCCTTAAATGGAGCCATGTCTATCTTGGCACGATAAATTTGTTGTTGTTGTAAGGCGAGTATCCATAAGTGCCAAATGAGTATCCCAACTCCCCACACAGATTCCATCACACAAGCTCTCGGCATATCCTCTAATGTCACGAATGGTCCTCTACGTGGCCATCCGTCGAGGATGAAAAAATCTTGTCTTTCAAAATGAAGGCGAGTACCTAAGGCGTTTTGCAAACTAGGCAAAACTTGGATGTGAACTGGGGTCTCTATACGAAACTATCGAAATTGGAACCCCATGAGTCTCACTATCTCATCCACCTTACAAGCGGGCTGACTTTTCAAAAGAATCCTCGACATTAGCGGTAGAAAATGAGCGGACCGTCAATCAGATATTATCACCCATATAGCATCATGTTGCCTGCGAGTCAGTGGAAGACACATCACAAAATCCATAGTGATCTTCTCCCATTTCCATATTGGAATGAAGATGGCGCGTATCTTCAGCGGGCTTCGATGCTCTCCACTTCACCTATTTGACGGGTTAGGCACACAGGGCAGGCTTCGCAATCTCTTTCTTCATCCCATTCCACCGATGTGTTCTTTGAGTCTTGTACATCTTGGTACTACTGGATGCATAGCATATGCGGATGGTGTGCTTCTTCCATAATGTCTCTCTTCATTTCGCCATACTCACAGCACACACATTCTCTGTCCTTTCAACATCATGCGGAGTCATCTACAATTTGAAACTCTGCTTTCTTTCCTTTTCTATCTCTTCCTTAAGCTTAATCATTTGTGGATCCTGCGACTGCCCTACTAGAATTTGATCCACTAGGAGAGGTCTAACATGAAATGTGGCTATGAGGCTCTGAATCCTCTGACCTCCAATATCACCCTGGCTCTCATATCCACCAATAGTGGGAAGATAACTGATCTCATATGAGACGATGAACTCTCACGGTCGCTACTGAGGCATACGCTACGACATTAGCACTCTGGGTAATTTTCAGTAAGTACGGTCGTAGTCCTTAATCAACTCAAGCCATCTTCTTTGCCTCGAGGTTTAACTCTTTTACGGGTGAAAATATATTGAAGACTCTTTATGATGCGTAAAGATCACGCAAGACACCATATAAATAATGTCTCCATATTTTGGAGCAAACACAGATCTGCTATGACTCTAGAGTCGGTGTGTAAGGTAATTCTCCTCATGCTTCTTTAGGCATGCAGAGGCATATGCAATCACCCTATCGTGCGCATCAAAACTGTAAGGCCTTCTTAGTGAAGCATCACTATAAACCCGCAAATCCATCTCTCCCATTGAAATGAAAGCTAAAAGCTGGAAATTTGAAGTCAATCTACTCTTCAACTCCTCGAAACTCATTTAATGACATCCTACTGATCATACTTGACATCTTTTCTTGTCGGCAGGTGATGGGGTTGTTATGCGGGGAACCCCTCGGCAAACTTCTGTATCTTTGGCTCCAAGGAGCTTCGACCTCGACATTCTTTGGCGGTTTCCAATTTACCAGCACTTTGCCCATTTTACGGGGATCCACGCCCCACCCCCTCAGCGAGATCACGTGACCTAGGAATGCCACCTTGTCGAAGCCAGCGACATTTGCTCAACTTGGCATAATTTTCGTTCATAAGGTGCGCACACAATCTCGGGTGTTTGGATATTCCTACAGTACTTAGATACACTAGGATATCATCGATAAAAACTATGAAGCGAACCTATCCAAATACGGCTAGAAATGCGGTTCATCAAATCCGTATGACTACTTAGGAGCATTAGTCAAACCAAATGGCATCACGAAGCTCATAATGTCGATGGCGTGTCTGAATGCGGAGTCTTAGGTACATCACTCTCTGTACCCTCAGCGTGATGATACCGGAGCCTCGAGTACATCTTTGGTATACCAGGGCATGGAGTTGATCGAATAACTCATCGATCCTAGAGTGGATGCGATTGCGGGATGGTAACTCTATTCGGCTGCACATGACCAATACCGCGCAAACTCCATCTTTCTTTTCACGAAGGCTGGAGCTCCCCATGGGGATGTGCTCGGTCGAATGAATCCGCACTTAACAATTCTTCTAGCTAAGCCTTAAGCTCTCTCGACTCTGCGGGAGCCATCCTATAGGAGGAATGATGGGCTCCGATCCACAGGATCAATCCAGTAGTGAACTCCACCTCTCTATACGGAGGTAAACTGCAATATCATGCGGGAATACATACGGAAACTCTCTGTATTTGGAATCTCATCCGCTCAGAGTCCCCTCCTTCTCTGTCTCCTTAGTATAAGCTAGATAACCACATGACCCTTCGTAGCATTCTGTTGCCATGGCCGAGAGATTATATTGAAGATAACTCTCTGCGTATTCCCCTGAACTTTACCTCCAGTTTCCACGGCTGTGAAACTTTACTTCCTTTTGCATAACAATCCCAATGTGGCTCACATGGCGAGAACTGACAATCCATCTGAGAACCACATCAAAGTCCCTCATATCTAAGGCTACTAAATCCGTGGGAACTCCTGTCCCCCAATCAAAACTCTACTATCTCGACTTCTCTGTACGAGAATGCGGATCTCAAGCGGAGGAAGCTCTCATCGACCCTCACAATGGTTGGGTCTTTATCTGACGGTGCAGAAATGCTTAGATTCAAATGTTGCGTAGCTCATGGGTCGCTAATGTATGCATCATGATGGATAGAAATAATACCGGTGACCACATGCGGAGGCGACATCGCATCTTCTTGAGTCCTGACATAAATACGTTGGGAAGTGCAGTGCGCTCCTCTTATTTTCTGGCTACTACGATCACATGGTTGTAGTACTTTGCTCAACTCTTAGGGCGGCCTCAACTAAGTCCTAAATCTGTCGGAACCCGCGACAAATGCACTCACGATCCGTCTTTTGTAATCCTGACAAAAACCTTTTGCACTTCAGGACTTCATCAGCCTGAATATATGGAACCAATCTGAATAGTTATGAGAACCTCTTCTCATATTCTGATACTGACATGTTTTTTTGTTCTAATTTGAAGATCTCCTCACTCTTTGAATCCTTGTGACTCTGAGGAAAGAATTTGTCAGTAAATTCTTGCTGAAATTGGTCCCATGTTATTCCATCAGGATACCTCCTCTCCACGGCATCCCACGATCCTTATACATCTTCCATCGAAAAGCGGGAAAAGCAAGACTCTTTGTTCATTCGTGCAGCCCGCTCACGCTAAACCTTGTTTACTTTATCTAACCATAGCAGTACGCCTCACGGATCGCCCACTTTGCCGTCATATGGCTTGGCGCCCGACCTACGTACTCTCTCTGTCGGCCTCCGGTTCTTCCTTAACCTCTGAGTGGCGGTGGAGGTTGCGATAATGGTCGCTATGGCTACTATCACATTGCAATCTGTGACACTGCTCTGCGTAAACAATCCACGGCACTTGAGCACCCTCACGGTGGCACAGATAGTCCCGGCCGAGCCTGCTGTTTGGAGAGGGTGATTCATAGAGGCGTGGTGGGGACCAACTACATGCTCATCTCTCTCGGAGTCTTTAACGAGGCTAAAGGCTGTGGAATGACTCTCTAGGGCGACCTCTCGTCCTCTTCCCGACAATGAATCATGTTCCTAGAAAAATCAAGTTGTTTAATACTTTGAATTACTTGATATGTATGTACTTTAAGTTGGAACATGCGTAGTTTGCCAATACTTATCTTTCTATGCACCTTTGCGTGGTATCATCTCTCCTCATGTCCTGGATTTATTATATACAATCTGCTCACGATACCACCTTGACACACCCACCACCTTTGGCGGCGGGTGTGTGGCCCTCCTGAGAAATCTGACCCATTACCTCTAACGACTTGGAAATCCTTGTGAAGCGAATGAGTATTTAACTAACTAAAGCAGTATAAAATTGTTCAGTGGAGACATGGTAACTTAGGATTTGGTAAAATCTTTGCGTGATGAAACCTCGCGACATATTCTTGCATATAGGACAATTCCAAATCCTATACCTTGATTTACACTTTATCCAAATATGGCAGCCAACAACCTTACATTCTCACAAAAACTATACTATGTACACATACACGTGTTCCCGATATACAAATTCAAAGTATTTTCCTTACATAATATTATTAATTACGACACTTATAAATGTCGGGAGAATCTAATAGCCATGCTCCGAGCGTCAGGAGTTCTGGCCAAAATAGTTTTAAAACACAAAATAATGAAATTCAAAGAGCTCGGTGAGTGTATGTTTATAAAATGTTTTTCTTTAGGAAACATCTCAAAGCGTAAAACTTACTTTTCCTGATAATTTTCGGAAAGCATTGCTTGCTTACTTTAAAAGTTTCTAAACTTACTGTACTTGCTTGCTTTAAAAGTTTATAAAACTCAATACTTGCTTTGCTTTACTTTTCTTTAAAAGCTTATAAAACTTTTATTGCTTACTTGTAGAAGTTTATAAAACCTCAAAAATTTCTTTTGCTTGCTAACTTTATCTTTGTTGAAAAGTTTACTTAAGCATTCATGGCTTACTCTTCTTTAAAAATATTTGAAACTTTTATAAACACGGGAGCTGGGCTCGACCGTTTAAATCTCACCAGGGCTTTGAGCTCAGCCGTCGTTTTGAAATATAAGCGGGAGGCGCGTCTTCGACCATTTGCTTTAAATCACCTGCGGGCACAGGCGGCGGGTGTACCCAAATGTTTGATTTTCAAACTATATATCATGCTTATAAAACATCAACCATTGGAGGCTTATTTTCTTGTTGTCTGCAGTGAGCGGGGCTTGTCTGTCGGCAATGCCAGGTGGAAAGGCGCCGTGTCGCGTCACCTTTTCCATTGAATATAGTGGAATTGACCTCGTGTCGTATCACCGTAATTTAGCTGAGCTCATAACCTTATATACTCTGTCGTGCCACGGTCTCCTTTAAATATATCTTTGTATGACTAAGTTTCTTGAAGCCAGGGCAAAACTACGATGCATGTATGAGATCCACCTTTCCACCCAGGTGCACACTCTGAGAATACCTCGACCGGTTCCTTTGCTTAGAGGCCCAGGGAGGCTGTTTTCACAAATATTATTTTTAGCACAGCACAGCTTTGCTTGCTTTTTGAAAAATGGTTTTACAATTTAAAACCATTTGCTTGCTTGAAAAATGGTTTAATGGTGAAACCATTTGCTTGCTTTCTTTAAATTGTACGGTTTCAATTTAAAAATAATTTACCTTGCTAAAATTCTTTGATTGCTTTTTCAAATATGGTTGAATAAATCAAAACCGTTATTTATTGTTTTTTCACATATGGTTTAAAATCAAAACCATTTTACTTGTTCAGTAAACTCATTGCTTGCTTTTCAAATATGGTTTCTGATTAAAGCCATTCAACTGCTTTCTTGGAAATAGTTTCTGGCTTCCAGCGAGGTAAATCACAGGTGTAAACGGTTTATAATAATATCTGTAGTATTTGAAAAATTGGTTTAGAAACGCTCAACGCTTTTTTGCTTATTAAACTTTAATTTTGATTACAAATTTTCGTGGCTGCTTTTAAGCCTCAATAGCGTTTGATGTATTAGGCCATTATCGTCGACCTGAAACCCATTGCATCTTGTCGATATTATTATCACGTATCTGGCATCTTGTATTAAATTATTCTTATGCACTATGCCTTATCTTATTGTCGATATTTCTTATCTGTATCTTATTTATGCACTATCTTGTTTATCTGTCACGTGTTTATACGTATTCATATGTATTTCTTATTTTATACGTATTCATACGTATTCACTATTTTCACATGGAATCATTTGAAATCCAGTGATTTTGGTCTGCACGCGCGTGATTAAATCAGCGTAAGAGTAACTCAACTGCAGGTGCGAAAATTAGCAGTTCATGTAGTAATCTGAAGAAAGAAAACTCAAAATTTGGATTTTACGAATTTTACGAATCTCGGTGAAATCCGTGTTTTGAATCTTTAGCGTAGCCCTGGAAATCGCGTAGAGCAACTTTCCGTGTTTATCGGAGTAATCCAAGCGGTCAAATTTTAAATGCGAGAAATAAACGAATAGATAAAAAAAAATAAAAATCTTACCAGTCTCTCCCCTCACTCCTCTCTCACACCGTCTGTTCATCCTTGCTTTTTGATTTTTGTTTTGTGTTTTTTTTTTCTTTTTCTTTAAGTGGGACCCACATGTCCCTTTTCTTCCCTTTACCAATCAGTTTTCGACCGCTTGATTTATTTTGTCACTGTTTCAATTCGGCTATCACAATTGAATGATAACAAATATTTCTTTTTTCGAGATTTTTTTCAAAAATCTCGTTTCGGGTTTAACCTGCAGCTTGTCACGCAGAAATTCGTAAAATATTCCATTGTCTGAGATTGAGCGAAACTTTTAGGTCATTTAGATTTCCGCAGAACGAACTTAACGACACGGTCTGTTTTGTCATCAGGGTCTAGGGAATTTCGAGAAACGCGGTATTTTGACAAATTATTATTACATATTTAAACTTCATCAAATTATACTTCCTTTTTACTCAGCTTTATTAATTCTCAAAAGTCATATGGTCTTTGAAAGCGTTACAATTTTATCTTTCTGATGACATAGTGCACATATGTGTCGTACGATTAATGTCTTGTCTTGTTATAAATCGGGACCGAAATTATTCCCCTTCCAATCTTATCCCTAAGAAACTTTAAAATAAAAGATACCTATAAAGGACATAACTCAAATAATTTTCATGTAGGCCCGTAAAAGAAAAAAAAAATTGCCTGAGGAAAAATAAAAGGATCACCTATGTTAAGTCAAATAAATGACACCATATTAAGTGATGAAATCGAATGAAGAGGAAAATGCTAGGAAATAAAGGTGATTTGAAATATCTGTGATTTGAAAAATAATTAAAAATAAAATAATGTTTTTATCATGTGGTCTTTTGACAACATAAAAACGAATATTTTAAATAAAATTTCATTTTATAAAATATTTATAAATTGTTAATTTATTTTTTAATATTTTCACTATTTTGGCCCGTGACTCACAGACAATCAAGGTGGGTGTAAAACCCAGGAAAATTCAAATTTTCAGAAAAAAGGTAAAATTGTAATTTCGGTCAAAATCCGAAATTTTTCTAGATCTCGGATGACGAAACGGATTTCACCATTAGAATCGTCTCGCTAAATCTAGCCAACACGTCGAATTTCGTCAAATTCCGATACAGTCGGAATTTTACGTTTTTCGAGACACCGAGTGTCGGGTGCCGTAAAACGGTTCGTGAAAGACATGTGAAGTGACAAAAGTCACCTACTAAATGTACCCATGTGAAAAATGTTGCATAATTAGTGAGATGATGAGAATAAATGGCTTACATTAAGCCATGTGTCAAATAGTTAAATGAAGGGACACAAATAGAATTAATGAAATGTTAAAATGAGTATAAGACAAAAATGGGAATAGTTTTCTTCTCCAAATGAGAAGAAAACGTGCAGTGGGTATGGATTTCAGTTTTTAGAGAGAGAGAGAGAGTGACTTCTGCAGATTTCCCGGCGTTAGGGCCAGTCGGTTCAGCCGAGACGAAGTAAAGTTGTTCCTACGTCTGTGGCGAGGGCTACGTGTGGACACCGATTTGGTGGAGTTCCGACAATTCCAAGAGGTAGGGTTCTTCTTCTACTTGTGTTATTCTTTGGCTAAGAGTCATGTGAATTGTTAGGGATATTTTGAGGCCTGATTTAGCCGTAATTTCGTTCTCAAAAGATTTGAACCAAGTGGAGAAAATCCCTATTGGTGTGGCCATGAATAGTGCCGACCCGAGGGTTTCACTGTTCACATGATTTTTTGGTGTGATTTTTGTGTTGTAAGTGATTCAAAATGAATTGCTTGTGTTTGTTAATTAGCCCATGTGAGCTAATTTTGGTGTTATTGATGTGATTTAATAACATGAATTGTGTGAATTAATTATGTTGATATATACATGTAAAATATATTAGCATGAATGTTTGGAATTGGCATAATACATTCTATATGCATCGGGGTACCCTAGAATACTAGGTGTGAGTGCATGACACGAAAATGAAAAGAAAAGTGAAAATGATTGTGAAAGGAATTTCAAGGAAGATTTTCCGAAGAATTGCCTTGGAGAGTGGTCCAACAATTCATCTCGGAGGTGACCCATGGCCCATTTCGAAAAATGATCCGACCAATTCGACCGGAGTAGTCCGATATTTTACGGGGCTTCGGTAGTAAGTTTCGAGAACAAAAAGCTTTTGTTTTAGCGTATTTTTACTCGCATTTGGCAGGCATGTGTGAAGTCGAGTGAGGACTTCGAGAATGTGATTGGGCATGTAGACATTCAAGTAGGATCATGATGGCGATTGTTTGCCATGACATGTGCACTTAGGTGGGAAGTAACCCATGTAGAAATTATCACTCTTGGGCTTTGCTCACCTGTCGAGGATCAACGGCTAGTGCGAGTGTAATGGGAGGGCCTGGCCAGTGACTAAGACGCGTTTTAGAAGAAATTCGGGTTGTGGCTTTGGTATTTATTTTGGAAAAACATGTATTAGAACTCTAAATTTTAATATATGTTTGGTGAAGAGTAATGTGTTAACTCTGAAATTATTGTTATATAGTTGATATATATATTTTGTGAGTATTGATTCATGGGCCTAAGTGGCCACTTCTATCAAGATGTGGACCTCGATGTGGTCGTTGTGGAACCAAGCTTGGGACATGTTGTATCTTGGCAGAGCTCCCGTACAAAGGAAATCACCGATTTTCGTGAGTGGTGTCGGGTTACCCAACATCCATGAATATTCCGCTGGTTGACGGGTTGTCAACCTGACCTGGATTAGGGCTGCAGCCTGGTATCGAGCCAGGTACACGAAAGTACCTAGGGCTTGAGGGACTTGGCTTAGCCATGGTCATAAGGTAAGACACAAATTGGTGGCAACTCGAGCTGTTGGATACTAGAGTTATGGGCTTAGTATTAGTAATAGGTATACCTGGCTTACCTAGAGGGACTTGGATGGGAACGCAGCAGATCATGCATCCATTATGCATTTCTGATAAATGAATTGTGATGTGTGATTGAATTGTGTGATTATATCTTAGTAACAACATATAGGAAATGCTCTAACACTAGGTTAAGAAGATCTAAACCTTAGGTGTCGGTGAATTTCAGCGCACGGTCCGTAAATGTTTAAAATAATTAATTTCTGATAATGCTCTTAGTTTTTGAATATAAGCAGGTTGTTTTTTTTTGTGGAATTATGGAAGATTATTCCAGTTTTCGCACAAGGAAAAAGAGTTGTAATTAAACTCTTAAATTTTTGAATTGTATAAATAGTAGTCAGTTTCAGGCTACGTATCTTAGAGTAGTAGAAAGCATCTGAGGAATTGAAAAACAAAAAAAAATTTGTGCAGGCGTAAACTCGGAATGGCTACTACCAATTTGTATCTGTCACACTCAGTTTTGAGGTCGACAAAGTGTGGCGCCAAGGCGCAGGGGCGTGGACGACGTGCATGCGCCGCTAGCGCCGCACGCACAAATACTAATCGCACTGCATACGCCCACCGCCTAGGCTGGGGTCAGGAGAGGTCGCGACCTCCTTGGTGTCGCAACCCTCGACGCAGTGTGGGTTACGCCGAGACATCCTTTTGCGTCGTGACTGAAAAGGTAGGATCGTTAGTCTTGGTCGCGGATGGAATTTCACGCCGATACGACTAGCCATTAAGGTCACGCATGACTTCGGCGGGGTTCACCGGCTAGGTCGGGCTTGAGGTCGCGACAGAATTGAAGTCGTGACCTTGGCCGCGGCGAAGCACCGCTTTTGGCGCTACGTAGGACATCGCGTATTGGGGTCAGTGACTTGTTTTGAGGTCGTAGACTCGCCCTGCTGGAAAATTGAGTCGCTAATTCATTTTGAGAGGTCGTGGACTTGTGCTGTTTTGGTTTGGCGCAGGGAGGTCGCGACTGGTTGATGTCGCCCAAAGAGTCACCAACAAAGTCGCGACTGTCTGGGTCAAGGGTGGGAAGGAGGTCGCAACCCCGGGCCTTAGCGGGGGCCGTGACTAGGAAAGGCGAAAGGTGTCGCAGTACGCACGCAATGCGTTGCGCCGCACCTAGCGCAAGCAGCAACGCAGCGACCACCACGCTTATGCGAAAGCCACCGTGCACGCTAGCGAAGCCACCGTGCACGCTTGTGTGCTCGACCTCGCGCACGTTCACGCCGACATGCAACCAATCTCGGGCGTGTGTGAGCGTAATCAGCACGGCGCGCTATAGCACAACCTGACCTGGTGTTGTGCACTGTTTAGGTTACTGTTTGAACACTATTCACAGGGATTCAAAAAAAAAAAAAGAGTACAAAAATTTTAAAATTTTTCTTGTGTATGATTTAATATATGTAATGTTTATCTTGCATTACTTATGAATGCATGGACATAGTGTATGAAATTTTTCGGTATGTGAATAGTGTCTCGAGGTTGTGTTTACACCTTAGAGATACTGTATTGAATCTTAACTTGCCATTTGACATGTGGGTAGATGGTCGAGATCACGACGAGGGGTCATTCCATGAGGTGCTAGCCAGCACCACTAGTATTTGACCCACAGGCCTTACGAAGTCAGATAGCGGTCGCCATTGCACAAGCTAGTGTAAGGGTGTAGCTAGGAGGTCCGAGCAACCCCGAGGTTCAAGGCACATCATCCCTCCGACATTCTCAGGGGAGGAGATCCCCGATGGTATGACCATTGGTTCATGCAGGCCGAGGAAGGTGTTAGAGGCTGCGGAGACACTACCTCTAACACGACTAGGATCGCATCAGCCGATTCCAAATAGAGGTGAGGCCACATGGCTGGACCAAGAAAGACCTTTAGAGGTCTGTGAGGCAATGACATGAGCAGAAGTTCCATGATCTGTCATGGGCAACATTTTCTCGATACCGCCATCACGCCAAGGCTCCAGTGATCTTTAGAGCTGCAGGGACTCATGAACGAATGGAGTATGTGGGCTAGATTCACCTAAGCTAGCCTCCTGCTTTGCCGATGACTATGCGCCACGCATTACGGCCAAAGTCGAGATTCAGAACGGGCTAAAGTTGTTCATTCGAGGCGTGATTGTAGGACTTCGCCATGCAGGACATGGACCTATGGCTGGACAACCTTGACCATATATAGAGATCGAGGATGCTCGAGCACCTCGTGATGCGGGTGTTAGTAGCAAGAGGAAGGAGAGCCAGGCCTTCTTCTGTCCTGGGAATAGCTGCAGGGATTCTAGTTCATGGGCTCGGCCGTGGCCATCCGGGGCCGTGGACAGATCGGGTTTCCATCGCTACGATGGTGCCACCATTTCAACACGACACATGAGGTGAGGGATTGCCCCTGCAGATGTGGATCCGAGGCTCGACGTCAGCCCTACCAATGGATTGAGAGGATACATTTCATTCCCTCCACAGCCCAACATAGGCCGAGGAGCTAGTACGCCTTTAGGGAGTTGATGGGCACCTCCCCTGGTACCACGTGCATGCGTAGAGGCCGACTATGGGCTGAGACAGAGGACGAGGCCCATAGGCAAGGACATCAGGGGTTCAAGGGCGTGTCTACGCCATCACACCATCGCAATGAAAGCAAGGCATCAACCACCACAAGGTAATGCTATCTCGCCCATAGCAATATTATTTGATTCGGCAAGCCAGATTCATTTATTGTCAGATCACTTGTGATAGAGTTGGGCTTAAGGAGTTAAGGCCTTGGAGGGTACTTGTATGTGAGTTCTCCCACAGGGTTAGGGCGGATAGGGATGATATCTTAGTGGTTGCGGAGTTAGATATCTCAGGAGTTCTACTCACAATGGGCTGAGGGTCATGGACATGTCATCGAGTTCTTCGACGTCATCCTCGATGGATTAACCGACAAATTTAGAGCTGCTACATCGATCAGAGCGTAGGAGGCTACCGCCACACGAGACTGAGTACCACTGGCTGTATTTTAGGACAAACATGATGTTTTTCCCTGCATCTGCAAATGCAGTCCGTATGTCGTGATACTGGGTCAGGTCACATCAAGCCTAATTCCTGCAGGACGAGGTGAGACCCGACTTTAAATCTACCTCGAGAATCAAGTAAGTACGAGGATGTCTTTCCGGACGAAGCTACCATGATCGCTTCCGCAAAGTGGTCAGGACTTCAGATCGAAGTTACACAATCTCTGGCACATTTCGCCATCTCTATTACTCCGCATAAGATGACTACCGAAGTCAGCAGGAACTCATACCCAATGGCCAGGAGCTATCAACAAGGGGGTTCATTCAGACCGAGCACTTCACTACTGGCGCTCCTGGGCTCGCTTCGAGAAGAAAAGTGACGCACTTTCACCGTATCGACTAATCGACAATCGAATGTTGCAATCAAGAACGGCACTCCATTACCGAAGATCGACGATCATTCGATCACTGAGAAGTGAGCTGCAGTGTCTACTTAAGATGACCTTCGCACCGGGTTACCATTAGCTAAGGGTTGGGAGGCGATATCCCCAAGATACGCTAGACGCTTTGATGTTCCTCGAGTTTACTGCGGATGCTCCTTCGATCGAATTTAACGCACCAATGCAGATTCATGTACCTCATGCATACCCAACCCTATTCGATCGGGCCATCGTAGCCGTGGGATGACATTTTTGATCACCTTACCAGAATGGATGTCAGCATCACCGGAGGATCGCTTACTTCGTCAGCCGGTAGATCATCACCAGATGCCAAGTCTCAAGAAGTGCGAGTTTCGCCATCGAGAGAGATTTTCGACACGCTGTCATGATCGCGTGCTCGGCACCTTAAAAGGTCGAGGCTACGACATGAGTCGAGAGACCGTCACAGATACGTAGCTGGGATCACAGTATTACAGAGCATTCACAGAGATCGTTTCATCACCCATATTTAGATCGATCCCAGCGGAGAGCGTTTGATTTATTATCACGAGAGCACCCGCGGTGATCGAAGAGAGGATCTGGCTCGCACCCCGATCCCGGCGGTCTGACGGAACAGCATCGCGTGATTTCGAGGTCGACTGAGATGCGTAGTTCACAACGAGGTGGTGATTTATAGTCCCGCGCTGGCCGAAGAATCATGGAGGAACTCATCCATCACGACAATGAAGGTCAGGCGCCGTAGTCTCGCCTCAAGATCCGGTGTGCTACTACTTCTATATGGTGAGGAGTTCGAGGTGTACCTCGCACCATGTCCTAAGTGCATATTTTCACGCAAATGACCTCACATGAGGCAAACAGATGGATGTAGTTCCCAGAGGATTATGACTTCACTTTACATTACCACCTCGTAAGGCAATGATACACTGACCGTGATACCCCCTAGATTCCCTGGTGGTCCGCCAGGGAGTCCACTTCACAATCCCTTCGAACATCCAGAATGGAACCCCACTTTAAGAAAGAAGTAAACACATGCATTAATATAATAATTTCAAATATATAAAAAGATCCACAATACCAAATTCACAACCGACCTATCTTACTATCATCATAACCACAAACACATAATAAAGACTCATACAGTTCACACTAAGATCGAGCATTCTAAGAGTGCTCATGTAATTTAGTGGGTACAAAGGAAAATACATAAGTCCAATAAAATAAAGACGCATAGATAAGGTTTAATACCGCAGCTGCAAAGAGTGATGTAGAGTCAAGCTCAGGAGGTAGTCCCTACGAACTCCGCCTCGACCTAGGGAACAAATTAAACAATAAACGTGAGATAATAAATCTCCATGAGTGGCATAATTTATAAGGAAAATAATGTTTTATTAACATTCCTTCTCCTCAAGACCTCACTTCCACTTTTCGCAAGGTCTCCTACATTTAGAATCATTTTATTAAAACTAAAACTTATACCTAAATTCAACAATATGAAATTCATAGCTCAAAATTTAACCGACATCTTTATCAAGAACCTTATAACCTCGACTATTCCACACCATAAAAAATTTATATAAAATATATATAACCATCATGTCGTAAAATAATGATGAAAATACAATAACTATAAATATTGAAACGGTTATACATTACTTAAACCAACAAATGTATCAGACCATATACCCATAAGAAACCGTCTGTGAAACCCAACCTCACAAATTGGGCCCCCCCCAAAACAACTAATAAACCTTCGGGAAACCCGACATCACGTGGCAACTAATAAACCTTCGGGTAAACCCGACATCACGTGGCAACTAATAACCTTTCCAACGACACCGCATTATAATCATTTCACAAAGTCTCAAAATCCATTTCTTAAACTAATAACTTTTCAAAATGGTTTAAAAACCTCAATCCATGTACCAAAATGTTTGAATACCACAATTTATCCATGAACTCAAGAAATTTCCAAATATTTATAAAATGTTGACAAATCCACATGAAATGATAACTTGCTTATATAAAAACAGATAATTTATATTTACTTATAAACCAACCGTTCGATCAAATAAGTTATATATATAATAATTAACCAAAATATATATCATAATAATACCCCAAAGTATTTAAAACATATAAACCACTCACAGACTACAGATGCTCGGGCCTGCCTCCTCGCGATCGCCTTCAAGTTCAAACAGCGAAAGTGCCTGGTAATATAATAACAATTCCATTTGGGTTCCATTAACTAAACCAAAGACAATGGGACACCCCCAAATGTCTTAGGATACTTTAACTATGAAACTATTTAAACTCTGACTCCGATATCCACTACAGGCACACAGGTCTGTATATGTAATCTCTGATTCAAAATTGGGCTTCTTCACCCGGGAGGCTAATTTTTCAAATTCCAACCTTCACAATCTCATCAAAGTATCTCAATTTCACTAATCCAACTTTAATTTTTGGCTTAATTGGACCAATTTCCAGGTCCAATTTCGGTCCAAACCTTTTCTAAATTACCCTATGACCCAAAACGGAAAAACTAACCAAACGACATCCAAAATTTACAAATTTATATCAATCTGAACCTAAGAGACTGTGAACACAAAGAAGACTTTACCTGTCCAATGATATATTGTTTAAAAACTCGATCCAACCGTGGCCAAACTTGTTATTGATTTTCTAAACGCGAGAATTCATAAAAGGTTCAAGTGAATGAGTCTAAAGGGGTCCAAAATGGGGGGAGGGAGGTGGGTGGTCGGTCCGAATGGCCTGAAGAAAACCATAGATCAATCATGCTGCCAGACCAAGCTTACGGGCCATCCGGCGCGTCCGGCTACGGCCGCCTAAATTTACTTCTGAATGTGCCGCCGCCTCCTCCTCCTCCCGGGCCGACGTGACAAGTTCATGGGGTGGCGTGGATCACCTCCCATGGCCAAAACCCGTCGCCAAACGCTTCAAATGACCTGGGGCTGGGTCCATAGTTTTGAGTTTTCTAGAGTTTGAGTTCAAATGAGTGTGTTAGGTTGGGTCTCTATTTGGCATGCAAACTAGTTTATATAGAGCCTAGGTCGCCGTAAAAACCTCAGACTCCATTCGACACCGCTAAAACACCGGTTGTCAACTTCCTGTGGTTATAAACTTTATCCACAAGTCTGATTCAACGTTCAACGCATCTAAGGAACCCGTGACGACGAGGCCTACGAATGAGCTCTGGCCACCCAAACTCCTTTAAAAAGTCAACTCGGGGCCCACATACCACTATTGGTCAAACTCAATAAACGCTTTAAAAACTGGTATTATCTGGGTACCCAGGGGTCGTTACAACCTACTCCCTTAAAGAAAATTTCGTCCACGAAATTGCACTGCGGTCATGGAAGAGATGAAGGTAATCGCACTCAGATTCGGGTCCTCCCGCCCTAAGTCGCCCTCGACCGGGTGGTTTCCTCCAAAGGACCTTCACTAAGGATATCATTCTGTCATGGGGCTCATTCTCTTCCTACCCAAAATCTACAATCGGCCGCTCCTCATAGGGATAAATCAATCCTCTGCCAGCCTCAATCTCTAATGTCTCCAACACATGCGAAGATCCGAGATATACTACAGAAGCACGAATGGAACACACACATGACTCAAGAAAGCTCCACCGACAAAGCTTCAATCTATGTCAATCGGACCCATCTCACAATCTCAAAGGTCCAATGTACAGGACTTAGCTTCCTCGCTCCCGGCTGCACATTATCGCCTTCCAAGAGAAAGTCGCAGAATACTCATCTTCAACCTCGTCCTGGCAGATCTTTACGTCATTCATACTCTTTCGCCATCCGGCCGCTTAACCCGTAATGATAATATTAACTCCGCTCACCGTCGTTTGTACAATCTCAGACGGCAATTTTCGCCCCTATTCTGTAAATATAAAGGGAGTCATGCACGCTTCCTGCCAATGCCTCATAAGGTGACATCTCAATGCTCGAGTGATAAATTGCCACAGGCGAACTCGCCAAAGGTGATATTCATTCCAATGTGTCCTTCACCGCAAAGACGCATGACCTCAACATATCCCTCTAAGGTCCGAATACCCTCCCGACGTCTAATTTGGCCCGAGGTGAAAAGCTGTGATCAAATTCAACTCGACACCTAGTTCCTTCATCAACCTTCCAAAACCTTCGCGAATCGTGGATCTCTATGTGATAATCGAAGACCGCACCTCACGCAAACTCACTATACGATTCATAAAGAGTTCGCTAGCTTCATGAGGAGAAAACTCTCACACAAAGAGAAAATGCCACTTGGTGCGGCTCACAACTACTACCAATTGCCACACTCGAACTGGAGGGAGTTCAATACAAAAATCCATCAGGACAAGGCCCCATTTCCATTCCTCGACGTATAATGGTGTCTGCAGAGCGCTTGCCCTCCGCTTCATCTACTGACAGATGAAGCATCATGGACACATATTCTTAACTTCTTTTCATCCCCATCAATCAATAATATTCCTTCTCAAAGGTACTAAGACATCTTGCACGCACGGGTGCATGATAAGTGAACTATATGGGCTTCCTCTAATATCTTCGCTTTTAACCCTTCAATACTGGAACACAAAGCCTAACCAATCACCAAGGTCTGGCTGCCTCTAATAGCAAACTACCTGCTCTCCTTCCTCGAATTTTCTTTCTCATGCTCATCAAATGTGGATCTTCTAGTCAGGCCTCGAGAATACGATCTACAAGATTCCATTATAGTCGGAACTAGCAAAAGTGCCTACATGCATCCTCAACCTGAATAATCTTAACCTCGAACCCGACCATCAATGGAAGTCAGAATGTCCGTACATGTGCCCAAAGAGCCCATGCACTCCCGCTCACAGCACCCGCCACATGATTTGGCCTCACCGGATGGCAATGATAAGGCAATCATAATCCTTAAGTAATCCCATCCACCTCCGCCTTAAGTTTAACCCTTCTTGGTAAAACTAAATACTTAAGGCTCTGCATGGCTCCAGAACATCCGACAAGTCGCCCACAAGTAATGCTCCAAGCCTCAATGCGAAACACCACCGCAAAGAAGTTCCAAGTCATGAGTGTGGATAATTCACTTGTTTTTTTTAATCATTCGGGAAGACAGCACCACACCCCTCATGTCAGATCAACACGCAACCCAAACCTTTACGCTGGCGATCGCCAGAACCTCAGTCCCCTCGCCTCTGCAATGCTCAAACAGTGAGCCGACATCAACTTTTCCTTCAATGTCTGAAGCTTCCTCACACTGTCGCTCCCACCACCTAACTCCTCTTCAAATAAACAATGAAGTGATCCCGCTATCTTCGAGCCCTTCTAAGGAACCGAGGTAATACCCCGCTTAATCCTGTGGAAACCCGCACTTCTTTGTTCACCGTAGGTCAGGTCGTCTCACTCCGCACCGCTTCTACTTTCCGAGATCCACATAAATGCCATCAAGATAAACCACATGTTATCCAGGAACCCACTTCCTCCGCCTCAACCAAATCAGCATTTCATTAACTCGCATAACTCGGTACTTCCTTAAAAGTCTCGCAACACCAAACCCAAATGTCTTTCATGCTCCAACTCGCTTCTCGAGTACACCAAGATATCGCTGACATGAAGACAATGACAAACCGACGGCGGCTGGGATCAAGACCCTGCTCATCAAATCCATGAAAGTCGCTTTCGGGCATCGTGAGTCCGAAGACATCACCAGGAAAAACTCATAATGCCCCATATCTCGTCCCACCGCCCGGCTCTCGAACGGCGTTCGACCCTAATCCTTAATCGATGGTACCACCAAGTCAATCTGGAGAACACTCAGACCCCGAAGTCGATCAAATACCCATCAATCGATAAGGATATTGGTTACAACAGACCTATTTAACGGGTCCCGAGTCCAGACACAACCTCCAAGTATCATCCTTCTCTTCACAAATAACAACACGCCTCCCGCGTAACACTCCAGCCTAACAACCTATCCACTACTAGAACAGTCTTCAACTCTTTCCAACTCAGCCTTCTAAGGCCATTCTATGCGCGTAAAGAAATAGGAGTCGTACTCGTGACCAAATCAACGGGAAAATCTATTTCTGCTCCTGAGGTAAACTGAAGATCACAGAAACACATCCCAAAGTCCCTTCTGTTTACTGTGCCATGATCCTCTAATCCTAAATTTCGCTACATAGTGTCAAATCATATGAGCTGTGAGATAATTCCTTACAACCTTGCTAAACATCTGGAAGATAAATGGCAGAACTCAAACTGGTAGTTTAGCTGCTTCATGCAGACTGTTGGCCATAAACTCATTGCCTAAAATATCACCCTCGTAAACAATCATCATGTTTAGCTCAAGTAAGCCAATCCATCCCAGAATCACATCCAACCTTTAAGATCTATTATCATCAAATCGGCTCTCCATAACTCGCCTCAATAGAAAACAAGCACCCTTGGTTATCCGACAGCTAGGGTGACTCTCCTAAGTGGTAATTTCAAACCAGATCTTAAGAGTTTGAAATACTATCCCGACTCAGGCAACATTTAATTCTACGTGAAACAGGAGGGTAGCCACAACAGAGTACACATGCATCGTCACTAAAAATAGATAATGTACGTATCACAACGTCGGCGACCAGGCCTCCTCGCCCTCGGTCATAAAGATAAACTCCGCCTCAGCAGTGGTCGACCTCCGTCCCCCTCATCCTGGGCCAGCGTGACCGCCGTCCCCGTATAAAGTGGAACCACCCGAGGTCCCGCCTCGCTCAGGTATCCATCCATCACCAAACTGAATCAAACCGAGAAAACATCCCAGACTCTGGGCCGGCCGGATTCTCGACAAAATTCCTCGAAATGGTCCCCGCTCACGGCTATCGAAAGATATATTGGTTCCATCGTGGCTGTCCACTGCATTTAATCCCGTCGCAAACGCCAGCAAGCTCTAATCCAAACCGTCTCTGGCCTCAGTATTCAAAGTGGCCACCCGCCACTACCCACCATCAAACTAGAACCTTGCGGTATGTCCACCTGAACCCCGCTACCACTGCACCACTGCTTCTCACCCCACTCTGATCCTCCATTATCAAGATCCAGAGCCTGAATTACTCTCTATGATCCTCGGATCGCCCTTAAAGACAATCCATCAGATGATCGATTTATCCGGCATTGTAATATCCAGCCTCCTCCACACTTCAGAGCAACACTTCTCTTTATCACCCATACGGATGATCGAACCCGAGAGGCCCAAGTCATCACCACCTAATCCATCGAGAAACCTCCCTTCCATCGACCTCATCCGCAACCAAATCGGGGACAGAACTAATAATTGAACCTACGCCATACTCGTAAACTCGTCATACCCCGGAGCGAGCCGCCTCAAACTCTAAATTTCTTATTCTAAATCAAAAAGGTCAAAGAAACTCCAAACAGTGAAAAGCGCTCAACTATGCCCAAGTGTGACGTTCCTAGTCCTCTCATACTACCACTACTCGTATCACCTCGGGGCTATAAACCGGGGCTTATCCCGACTTATCCTCATCCCATTAATCGAGTACCTCGTCTAAAATCTTCAGGTCATCTATCCAGATAAAGCCACTACGATCCGCGCGAGTTAACATCAAACCACCGCAACAAACACAGCCCATCATTAATACCAAAGAATAACGTAAGAAACCACTCTTCGAGTGATCGAGCCAGCGCCGATAAGATTCTCCTCATGCAGTGCATCCAACTTTTCCACCGGCACCGCGCCCTACATCTACCGCGCCATCAAGAAGAAAAATTTATGCTGCTGAACGAATGAAATGGTAATTCACTTCAAAGTGATAAGCGATAAGGTATACAAACACCGACGAAGTTTCACAAGAATGCATAACCCCAAGGAATTTAGAACCTATACCGATACCAAGCGACAAGACCCGACCTGATGCCTCCCAGGATTCCCTGTGAAACCTACTTAGCTGAGTCCCACTCCACAACTCTCGGGAACATCCAATGGAACCCCACTTTAACAAAAAAAATTAAACACATGCATTAATATAATACCTCAAATATATAAAAAGATCCACAACAACTCAAATTCACAACCGACCTATCTTACTATCGGTCATAACCACAAACACACATAATAAAGACTCATATGAAGTCATTACTAAGATCGAAAGCATTCTAAGAGGTTTGCGAATTTAGTGGGTACAAAGGGCAATATATAAAGTCCAATAAAATAAAGACATATAGATAAGGTCAATACCGCAAATGCTGGGCGTAAAGAGCGATGCAGAGTTTCGGCGCGAGGTGCAGTCCCTACGAACCGGCCGGACCTGGGTGGAAATGTATTTAAAACAATAAACGCGAGATAATAAATCTCGTGAGTTGACATAATTTATGGGGCGAAAATAATGTTTTATTTTTCGAACATTCCTTCTCTCAAGACCTCACTTCCACTCTTCGCGTTCCCATTTAGAATCATTTCACAAACCTAAAACTTATACCCAAATCAATAATATGAAATTCATGCCTGCAAATTTAACCGACATCTTTATCAAAACCTTAGTAACCCGAATTTATTCACAACATAAAATTTTAGTATAAAATATAACTATCATGTCGTAAATAATCATGAAAATACAATAACCATAAATATTGAAATGGTTATACCTTACTCGTAAAACCAACAATGTAATTGCACATATACCCATAGTAAACCGTTTCAGAAAACCCAACCTCACGACACCGCTGCAACTAATAAACCTTTCTGCAAACCCGACATCACATGGCACCACAAACCTTCTAAACCCGATGATCACGCCAATCCATTAAACTCTAAACCCGACATCACGTGGGCAACCAATAAACCTTCCAACGATACCGCATTATAATCATTTCACAAAGTCTCAAAATCCATTTCCATAAACCAATAACTTCAAAATGGTTTTAAACCAATCCATGTACTAAAATGTTCAATACCACAATTAATCCATGAACTCGCAAAATTTCCAAATATTTAAAATGTTGACAAATCCACATGAAATGATAACTCGTTTATATAAAAACGCATAATTATATTTTATGGATAACCAACCGTCGATCAAATAAGTTATATATATAATAATTAACCACAATATATATCATAATAATACCCCAAAGCATTTAAAACATATAAACCACTCACAAATTGGCGATGTTCTACCCTACTCCCCACGGATCGCTCTCAGTTCAGCGTGAGCGCTCGTAATATAATAACAATCCACGAACGACACTAAACCAAAGACATCGACTCCAAATGTCTTAGGATAATTTTAGAACTATGAAACTATCTAAATCGGGACTAAGGGTCCACCTTATACAAAGGCGCCCTTATAGACTGCCACACTCCCGATTCCGGTCCAACCCTCTGACGATCCTGACTCCGGCTCAGCAGCGCGAGACCGAATCTCAGGACTTTACCCGATTTCTTTTTTTTTTTTTCAAAGCCGAACTTATACCTGTGGGTATGGCCCACATCTTATAACAGAATCAAAATATCATATACATTTTATCGAGTCCCTTTTTCACCAATTACAAATCAGAGCGCGGACCTACATGTAAAGGAACCCTTACAAGGTCAGCTCCAACCAGACGCTTAAGTCTTCGGGATGTCTTCCGTACCTACACCTGATTAAAAAACACGTGCTGTTTTTACGCTACTGGGAAAACATATCTATACAAACATAAATACGTATGACAAGAATGTACTCGAATATCTGCATCTCACATAATGAACTTATACAATTACTTTTCAGCTTCATACGACTTACGCTATTCAGACTTATACTTATCAAGACTCGATCTTATACTTACTCAGGAATTTACACTTATGGTGTGACTTTATCCTTATTTTGATCTTTATACTCATAGCACTTATTCTTATCCTGGTCTTATACTTATAGCACCTGATCTTATACTTATAAGATACTCTATTCTTATTCTCGTGTCTTATAATTTATTCATATCTCCCAAAAAGACATATACTAACTTCACAGACTGATACTTATCTCCTGTAGATACATATTTATACTTACGTTTAGATTAGATATATACTTATTATTTAGGTCTCCCAAATGACATACATATCTAATCCTATAATCGAGCATTGCCTCAGATTTATACTTATTTCGATCTCCCATGTGAGTTACAAAACTTATGCTTTTATACAGAGGTACTTAATCGGGGTACTGTATTTATATCTATCTCTGATCTCCCGTAGAGTTTACATAACTTATACTCTATTCTACTTGAGTTACACTTTGTTCTGAGGTACCAAGGTATCACAGAGATTACTGAATCGTATAATCGGATTCATGAACTTAATCTTATACCTGAGCACCCGTGGTACTACTGATCAAATGTCCGTCTCGATAATTAACTTCAGGTCGGTATCATATCCCAACAAGCCCTAAAGCTAAAGTATATACCTATACCATACGGAGTAATCCGTGAGATACTACTCTGAGTTTATCCTTATACTGAGTCATATAATGTAGATACCCGTAGTACTAAAAATTAATCGTACATGTGAGGCACCCGTAGTACTCGTAACTTTATATTTATATTGCAGAGATACTTTAGACCAGACTGTACTACGTGAGTCTGACCATCTTACCTGACCTCTACTCAGACACAGAGGTTTATTCTCAAGATTTGAGCATTATACTATTTCTGATCCGATACGTGTATTACCGAACTCCGATACATGTATTTCAGACTATACATGTTCACGCAGCATATACTTATCTTAATGAGTTTATAATCGGTATTACAGAACTTATTCTTATCTACTTGATCTTATTATCGTGCGAAGGTAATTCGAGGGTACTATGGCAAGCTCCAATGAGTATCTAATCATATCACATGCAAGGTCGATCGCACTTCTATGTATAATGCGACATTAGTCTTCTCGTAGGTACGTGCATCACGCATTCATTATACTAAGTAACCGTAGTTACAACTAGATCTTTATACTCATTTTACGTAATCCTCAGACTTATTACCATACGATAAGTATTCCATATGTACTACCGAGCTTATACTTATTTTATCGATACGAGAGTACCCCTTAGGTACCACCGACTTATACTTATTTGACTCCCGTAGAGTTAAGGTAGTTTCTTCTTGCGTAACTTATACTTATAATGCATTTATGTTCATTCAGACTCCCATGAGTTGCAGAGCTTATCTTTATTCGAATTTATACTTATTTTATCGACACGGAGTACCCTTTGTGTACTACTAAGATTACGTGTACAAAAGTACCCAGTACTACAGAAAGCAACATTGCAGAGGTACCCGTAGGTACTACAGAACATATTCAGAGGTACCCGTAGTAATATCTCGCATCTTTACTATATTCCATTTCTTTATTCTTATTCATTATCTCGTAGTCTTAACATATAATTGTCACCGCTTCTGCACTGGGCACATTTAATGAGTAGACACAAGACAATGGCACCGAAGGTACAAGATGACCAGGTGTCAGAAGACAAAGAAGAGGCCGGCATCGACAGAGTGCCACAGACTAATCAGAGAGCAATCATACTAATCGTAGTACCGGTATTTATACGTGTTCGCTTACTGGGACCAACAGGTGCTATGTCATTCAATAACCGGTCTTAGGCAATTTTACAATTATACGTGGTTCAATAACTTACTATCTTATATTAGGGGTAATCTAGCCACATTATGTTTTTACTTATTATACTGCCATTTCACGTCTTGTAATGTTTAATCACATGCTTCATATCCTATTCTGTGTTTCATGTATTCCTATATGGAATTTCATATACTTATACAGAATACTTATATTAACACATCGCCTCATATATTCTGTCTCCTCAATGGATCTTAATTTTCTTAGAAATTTGAATCATTCCAATCGAATCATCCAAACCGCTGTTATGGCATTTTCATGCCAACTACTGATGATCGATTTTACCGAGGGATAGTTTGCATATTCATTTTCCAAGGTCTTGTCTCCATATTTGACACCGGGTTCTTTATACTACTTTAAAGCTAAGGTGCTAAGGGTTCATCTCCAATTGGAATCACCCTAATCTGAGCAATCGAACCTGCCACGCTCAAAACAATCCCGACTACTCTTATGATTCAAACCGATACAGAATCATTTCGCATTAATGGGCCCCACTTTGAGTGGATTTTTAGCCCACTTGGGAGTCATGAATTGATTCATGTCTATTTCTTTTATGTTTGATTTTCCTTTGAAGTCTATTTGACCGTCCACTTGAATCACTCAAATCGGCATAAGAAATGACCGCTACGGCCAAATACCGAAAAGTACGAACAGTAGTGCCAAGTAATTGTGGTGGCCTAAGTATAATCTCTAATGTGTACCCCAGACACACAAGTTCTCGGGAGGTGTACCAGACACCTTCAAGGTACCGCAGACACATGACCCGAAATGCCCAGAATGTGTGTTTTCACATTTTTCCATACTTTCTTTGGAGCAGACTAAACTGACCTTTATATCATAAACACGCATACCAAACTATTTCAATTCACACTAGAACTTTCTATTCAATTCCCTTTCTTAGCTACTTATCTTAGTTCAAAACCTAGTATCATAAATGCATTTAAAAACTATCTCTTAATAAGGATATGACCTGTTATACAAACCAAGCATCAGATTTGTTAGTGGTTTGCTCTAAACCCTAACTCCATTTCCTTCCATTGAACCATGAATCCAACAACAAAGGAGATTCCATAATTTATCTGCTCCCGCGGGTTTAACTAACCTTAATTTCAAGAACCGCCGTTAGACAATTTATCAAACCTTGATTTAGAGACAAGATAATAACCATACAAAGCCTTAAAATTCTACGTGATCCATACAAACCATACTCAAAGTAGTTCCATACCTTGTCGGGCCCACTCAATTTCTTCTTCTTCCTTTCCTCTCTTCTTCTTCTTCTCCCATTCTCTTCTTCTCCCATACAATGAAATCTTCCAAACATGAGACCAAATTTTGGTCTTTTAAATCCAATTATCTTTGTGCCCTCATTAGCCCTCAAACCCATTTCTCGCCATCATTCATTTTAGTTCTTTCTGCGTCCTCCAAATCTTCAACGAACGAAATATCAAGCCTCTTGCTTCATTTCGCCTCAAATCTGTTAACTTCACTTTAAGTCCCGACAAATTACAATTATCTCCAGTAAATCTTAAAATCTCCTGTCTTCGTTTCCATGTTTCGTGATTTAACTCACGTAAACATTCAATTACGCTACAAAATACCCCAACACGTCGAAACTACTAGGTGTATTTCAGGTGTTACGCACCTCAGATCCAAAATTGGGACTTTTCACCCGAGGCCAATTTTTCTCAAATCAACCTTCCAATAACTGCACCCTCAAAATGCCCACCTCCTCACTGAATCTGTTAACTCACTTTGCCCCACCTGAACAATGCGTCCACTTTGGTCCAAACCTTTCTGTAATTACCTAAGATAACTCAAAACGAAAAACCAATAAACTGAGTGGCCCAAAATTTACAAACTTTATATCAACGAAAAGCCCAAGAGACCAGGAACACATAAGTACCCTTACCTTGGTCCAACAGTTGCTGTGGTGGCCGAAAAACTCGATCCAATCGTCGGCCAAATTTGTTTTTGTCGTATCTTCAAACTATGAAGACCGCGAAAAAGTGACTACTGAATGAGTTCGTATGGATCCAAAAATGCGGAGTGAGGTGTAAGGGTCGGGCCCGGAACGGGCCGGAAAAATAGAAAATTGACGACCCATTGCAACCGTCTCGTCGCCCGGGACCGGCGCCGTCTCCGACCTACCGTCATCGGGAAATTTTAATTCCGTGAGGGGTCGCTCGCCTCCTCCTCCTCCCGCCGACCAGTGTACAAGGGGGTGGCTCCTGACGCCTCCTGACGCGGCCAACCCAGTCGCTGGGCCTAAAAACTGGGCCTGCCAAAACGACCCCGTCGCCAGGGTCCGTCACGCCAACTAATTTTCTGTACTTGAGTTCAAATGTAGGTGTGTTGGGCTAGGTTCTTTTTGCACGCAGTTGTGGTTTATATTAGAGTCTGGGGTTGCTTTCGCTAAAAACCCTGGGATCGATGACACATCACATTAAATAGACATTGCCAACTCCCTGTCATAATCTCATCCGTAGTCTTGTTTAACGCTCAACCCGCTTTGGGCGAACTCCGATCGACGAGGCCTACGAAATGGTGTCTAAATTTCAACCCAAAATTATCCATCCCTTGAAAAATAACTCAGTCTTCTAAGATACTAATTGTTGGTCAAACTTGGTCACCCCATTGTTTAAAACATATTATTTTTGCAAATATCACACAAATGTGGTGGTTTGATGACTCAAATCAGTCACGGAGATAGCTAGTATAGTTTCCCTGAGCCATGATACTCGAGACCTCGGGGGACAAGCTGGGGCTGGCTAGCACATCTGCCGGCTCAGTGGTACGCTGGGGGAGTTTAGTGGCTACACCGGGCCCGTTGAGCGCAGTAATTGAGTCCAAGGGCGTGGATTTGGCCAAGATAGCCAGCTTCATCGCGGACCGAAAGATACCAAAGGCTAAGGATTTAGGGCTTCATAATCATTATACACTTTTTCCACAGGATCTTATGAAGGGTTCCGCCGACCGACAGAGAAGATTCTCAGAGAGTTTCACTCAATCGACTACCGGCAGATCTAAAATCAAGATTAATTTCAGGATCTTTCGGTCACTGGGTGATTCACTTGAGCGAATCGGCGAGACATCGCAGGGACCCTCGTTCACCCATTGTCCCACGGTCACAGGTTACACTAACACCACAATATGGCTATCAAACACTGAGGTGGCTATGGGAAGGAGACCACAATGATGGATTTAATTCACTTATCGCAATCGCATGACATGACGCTAGACGGGTGATAATGACCTGACTCCACGGTCGCCATTTTCAAATTCACTGACGACCTTCACATCGAGACTCGCCGATCGATATTCGGAGGTCTCCACTTGCCACTGAAAATTAACATCCATAGCTGGCTTCCGACAGCAGACCCAAGGTTTACAACACCTCAAAGAGCTCAGTGCGCTACGCAAGCACACGGTCGACCACGAGCATACCTCCAACCCATGCATTGCATGGTCACGTAGAGGACTATACAGTGTTGGGAGACACAGCACGCATCCTGGGGATCATAAGAGTAGCCGAGGAAGAAAGCACTTCCTTAGCACGTAAATTCGCCTACAACAACAATTATCGTATAGTATATACGTATGGCACGAGCATGAGGTATCAGGGTTTTCATGAGCTACCTTGCATCACCGACATATGTCGATCCAAAGGAGAGCTCCATCAACATCCCGATTTGATTGTGAGACACCTCCGAGCGAGCTTCGATACCTAATAACCGCCTCTCATGGTTCGCAGCCTAAGAAGAGCTGAGGCCGATGTACGACATCAACCCTTAGGAGTTCGAGGTCGAGATCACGTCTTCTTTATAAAAGTGATGCCTAGAGAGGAGTGGTCGTGTTCCCAGAATGCATGGTTTATCGCAGTGTCATCGAACCCAGACACCTGAGAGGATAAAGTAATCAGAAAATTCCACGGCTTTTACCGCCCAAGATGTCGTGTTCACGAGGTACTACGTCCGAGGTACACTTCAGATCCAAACATGTAAAGGGATCAAAGAGATCAGATGTCGATACACGACGACCTTTCGAGGAGGGACCAAGTGTGCATTATGGATAATGGAACGTTTCAGCGCGACACGCAAGACCGCGAAAGAAGCAGGGTGGCACCGCGCAGTGGAGCCGGAGGAGTCAACGGGAGCGCGAGACACGACGCGCCACTTATCTCTTTCTGCTTGTGACAGCGCGCGTGGTTTAGTCGTTAATACTTAAATGACTAGTTTATATGCATGGTATAATGCACTGCCAAGGTGATTTGATGTGAGTCATTGTGATCAGACAAAATTTCTGACTAAATTTTAAGGAGGAGAATGTAAACCCGAGAAATCTAAAATTTTCTTAAAATGGTAAAATCGTAATTTCAATCAAAATCCGAATTTTCAGATTCAGATGACGAAACTAATTTCACCGCTAGAAGGCCCTCTAAATCTGGCCTAACACATCGATCTTCGTTTAATTCCGACAATGAATTTCATATTTTTCGAGACACCGAAATACATTTCCAGCGCCAGAAACTATTTCGAAAAGACACGCGACTGACAAAAGTCATACCTTATCACACGTATTACACGCACACGTGTCAGACAGATTAGTGACGATGGAACGAATGGCTTATTGCCACGTGTCAAATAGTTAAATGAAGGGACACAAATGGAATTAATGAAATGTTTAAATGAGTATAAGACAAAAAATGGGAATAGTTTTCTTCTCCAAATGAGAAGAAAACGTGCAATGAAAGATTAGATCAGCTTTTATAGAGGAGTGGATTCTCTCAGATTTCCGACGTCGAACAATGTCAGCTCTTCAGTCACAAGTAAAGTCGTTTCATGGCGAGGGCCACGTTGGACACCGATTCGTGGAGTTCAAACCCAAGAGTAGGGTCTTCCTACTATGGTTATTTTCGCTAAGAGCCATGTGGAATGGTTGGGGTGGGATATTGCGAGGCTTGATTTAACAGAATTTCGCCTCAAAAGCTTAACCGAGTGGAGAAAACCTTTATTAGGTACAGGAATGCTGTCGACCGAGGGTTTCACTGCTCACGTGATTGCGTGATTTTGTGTCGTAGTGATTTAAAAATGAATCGTTACGCTTGTTAATTGCCCATGTAAGCTTAATTTTGGTGTTATCGATGTAAATTTAATAACATGAATTGTGGTGAATTAATTATGTTGTATATACATGTAAATATATTAAAGATGAATGCGTTCGAATCGGGCATAATGCATTCCATATACACCGGTACCTTAACACTAAAAGTGGGATGCATGATTTGACGAAAATGAAAAGGAAAAGTTTAAAATGATCGCTGAAGCGACTTCCGCGAAGATTTTCCGAAGCACTGCCTCGAGAGCGGTCCAACAACCATCCTGAGGGTCGATCCACGATTGTTTTAAAAAATGATCCGCACCCGCTCGAGGGTAAATTCCAATATATTTATCAATCACAAGAAGTTTTCGAGAACAAAAGCTTTTGTTTTGAAAATCGTATTTTTACTCGCACTGGGCTTAGATGCGAGGGAGCCTGCGGAGGACCCGAGATACTCGATCGGGTACGTAGACATTCAAGTAGATCGTATTCGTTGAAAATAGCGATTGTTTGCTTATTACTGCATTAATTTAGGCGAGGAGTAACCCATGCAAAATTATCACTACGGCTTTGCTCACCCTGGCTACGGATTACTATTTGTGTACATGGAGTGTACAGAGGACTAAGCTTCGATTAAAGGCCGCTAAGAAAGTCTGTCATGGCTTTGGTATTTATTTGTAAAAAACATGTATTAGAACTCTAAATTCTAATATATAATGCTTGGTAAAGAGTAATGTATTAACTCCTAACTAATGCTATATACTGGAGTATATATATTTTGTGAAAGACATTCATGTGCCCAAATGACTATTTACTCGCATGTGGACCTTGGCGGTGGCTTCGTGGAACCGCTTCAGATTATCAGCGAGCACCCGCACAGCGAGCATCACCGATTCGATCATGGCCGCTGCTACCCGACATCCACGAAGCTTCACGGTTAACTGTTATTAACCTGACCCCGGACGTCACAAAGGTCACAAACTGACCATTAATAAAATGAGCCAAATGGCCCAAATTTGCCGTTCAGCGGTCCGATCGTATCGGGCCAAAATGGGTTGGAATAGCCCATTTTCCACATCTAACAAAAATAACCTAAATACGTCATTGATGAACTTTCTGGAAGCACATTTTGGTCTTTCAAATCTTGATAAAACTCATTAAAAGTAATAATAAAAAAAATATATGTAGAAGAACTTTTTTTTACAAAGATGGTGATTGACATTTCTCACCTGGGTGATTATGCTTTTTATCTATAAATTATAATGTTAAAGTTGATTATGATTGATGATAAAAGGCTTGTTTCTACACATGATTCGCATTTTTTTTTAAAAAATTAAAATGAATGTCAAACCTTTAATAATTTCTTTTATAAATTAAATAATTTTATTATTTCCTGATTATCGGGTATGATTCTGATTTCTAAGAATTTAATAACAACCACAAGATCCTACCACCCCAGCAGCCATTGAATTAGTATAAAGAAAATGACCGGGACATAGCTTTTTAAGGTATCAAAATACTATAAGACATCAGAAGAAAAGTCAATGTATTTAAAAATAAAACAATTTAATAAACAAAAAGGGTTTACGACCTTTATTGTAACATTGTTAAATTTCACAGATGAAGTAAATAAGAGAAAAAAATTAAAATTATTTAAAAAAAATCATAACAAGAACTTACGTTGTCTTAATTGAATATTCTGTAATTAAGTGTGGAATTATTTTTACAAGAATATAGGTTTTGTTAGAAGTCAAAAAAAAAATAATAATAATAATAATAGAGGTTTTGTTGTAATTTTCCAAAAAAAAAATTCATTATTTGACTTAGAAAATTATTTTAATTTGAATATGCATTTTAAGTAATATGAGCTCATTTGGACATGTCATAACTTTTATCACAACAATTTCCTACTTTTGAAAATAGAAAATAACGCATAAGCCTAATTTTGCTTAATCATTGTTCTCTAGATGCAATTTCAAAAGATTAGATAGAAAAGGAAAACAATCATAAATTCTTTTCAATCAATTTTAAATTCGTTAGATTAATCATGGTAAATGAAAATGTTTATGCCGTGAATTACACTAATTTTTTTTTTACTTTATTTATTTTATAACTTCTACTCATCATTACAATTCAACTAATACTCTATAAATTATTTTTAAAAAAAGAATTATATTTATGGGAATAAATTTTGTAGGTCATATATTTATTTATTTTTGTTTTATACTTTTTATTTTATTTTCTAATAGCAAAGAGTAGTTATTCTGTTATCTTGGAAACTTGAATCAGATCCCTTCCATTGACTACAAATTTTTTATTTAAATAGAAAAATACATTCATTTTAAGTTTCATTTTATTATCCAAAGCTTTGGAGAGAAGGCGCAACATATTGAAGATGCAAGGAAGAAGAGGAGGATAACTAATGGATCTGTGAGGGTGGATATTCATATCACCTTCTTAGGTTGCGCTTTCCTCCCCTCCTTTCTGATTTGTCTGAATTAAAGAGAGGATAGAGATCCAGACCTGTGGGAGTTGTGGAAATGAGATTCCCAGTTTTCATGTTTTTAAATTTTCTGTCATTCTTTATTCTTTTCTGTATGTTTTGATTTTATTTATTTTTTCCTTTTATTGCTTTTCTGAGTTTTGATGTTTTCTTAAAGGGCAGTTCAGGTGGAGAATAAAACGAAGGAAAATGAAGAACATATCTTAAAGAACATGACTTAGAGATCGAGACCCCTTCTTAAAGAACATATTTTGATTTTCTCCATAATTTAACAAATTCTTGATTTTGTTTAATCATTATTCACCATATACAATTTCTATAACTTTTTTTTACATCTATTTATTTTTCAATACATCATAATAATTTGTTTTTCTATAAATTTGTCTCAGTAGGACTTGAACCCTAAACCATTTTCCTTCCTATGTCAGTCTAAGCTCTTAACAACTTGAGCTTATTAACCAACCCGAGCTCTTAAAATTAGATTAAAAAGAAAAACAATTTTTAAGAAAACAATCATAAATTGCTTTCAATTAGTTTTAAAATCGATGGAATCATGTGGTAAATGAAAATATGCATGGTGTGAATCAAACAATCACGACCCACCATTCTAAAATATCAAATTCCTAGAAACATCTTGTTATGAATCGTGGAAGCTTTGATGCATGAGAATATCAATTCAAGAATATAAAGATAAAGCAACATAAAGGTGCACAAAGGTTTTCACGTGATTTTGCCAATCTTACTTACATCCACAAATGAGAGAGAATCTTTCCACTATTCTTGAAAACATAGAGTATGAGATTTGAGTATCAAAGTGTTGCGATGACTAGGAAAAATCACAAAATAACAAAATCTTAAGATGCTCACAATACCGAGAAAATATCTCACAAAACTCTCAATCCATAAAACCCTTAAATCTTTGCACACACATAATAGCCTTTACAAGTTCATCTCTCTCATAACTTTTTCCCCTCATGACCCAAAATATTTATAAGGTTATTCTTAAAAACTTTCCTTATTCTATAAAGAAATCTAATAGTACAATAATATAACAACTAGAAACTATTCTACAAAATATTTTTTATAAAAAGGAATTAATACTAAATAGGAATTTGTGACATATTCTAACAATTCCATCTTTGTTCATTATTTCATCATTAATTCGATAAGAAAGAGTATCGATGAAATTTTTTATTTTTCATCTTCGTGTGCTTCGTATCTTTTTGTTCTTCCAAAATCTTTAATTCTGTGTGTTTCAAGACCATTTGTTATGACCAGTTTTTTTGATGTATGAGAATATCAATTCAAGAATACAAAGATAAAGCAACATAATGGTGGACGAAAGCGTTTTAACGAATGTCAATTATACCTGATATCCACGGCATGAGAGAGAATCTTCCACTATGCTCAGTGTCGATTGTAGCGGTCGTATCAGGGCGACCAGAAAATCACAAAATAACAAAAATCCCAGATCCCTCACAATACCGGCAAAATATCTTCACAAAACTCTCAATCCATTAAACCTTACATCTCGCACACATACGCTTCACAAGATTCTCTCAGCAACTTTTCTCATGACCCGTAATATTTATAAGAATATTCCAAAGCTACCTCATTATATATGAAACCTAATATTACAATAATATAACAACTATAAATATTCGAGAGGAAAAAGTTATGAGAGAGATTGGCTTGTAAAGGCTATTCTGTTTGTGCAGAGTTGTAAGGGTTTTAGGGATTGAGAGTATTGTGAGGTATTTTTTTGGTATTGTAGGCATCCTAAGGTTTTGTGGTTTTGTGTTTTTTCCTAGTCATCGTAATACTTTGATACTCCAATCTTGCACTCTGTGTTTTTTGAATAGGGGAAAAATTCTCTCTCATCCATGGATGTAGACATAATTAGTCAAACCACATTAAAACCCTCGTGCGCTTTTATGTTGATTTCTTTATCTTTTGTGTTCTTGAATTCATATTCTCGTGCATCAAAGCTTATGCTTTTATAACATATGGTATCAAAACTTCAGGTTTAAGAAATCTGGAAGAACGAAATATTATAGAGCACACAAGATGAAGATAAAGGGAATTTCGGTTTAAGGTGTTGATTGCTTTCTTATCAAGATATGATGGATGATTGACTTGATGAAATTTGATCCAAGGTGAAGATTGTTATAATGTATCTCAAATTTTAATCAAGATAATTGATTTTTGTAACAATATTTATAGGATAATTCATAGTTGTTATATTATTGTAATATTAGGTTTTCTTATAAAATAAGGAAAGTTGTTATGAATATTCCCATAAATATTCTAGATTTCGGCGTGTGTAGAGATATAAGGGTTTAGGGATTGAGAGTTTTTGTGAGGTATTTTCTTGGTATTGTAGACATTTTAAGATTTTTGCGAGATTTTGGCGATTTTTCCTACACAATACTTTGATACTTCATTACATTTCCTTTGTTTTCAAGAATAGTGAAAATATTTTTTCTCATATGTCGATGTAGGCATAACTGGCACAACCATGTTAAAACCCTCATGAGCCTTTATGTTGATTTCTTTATCTTTTGTGTTATTAAAATTCATATTCTCGTACATCAAAGCTTTCGCTTTTATAACACATCTCATTACTCTAATTATTGTGAAACTAAGTAGATGCATGAATGACTTGTAAACAAAACTCAATTTTGGAGCTCAATGGAACCAATGGAAAGATTCAAAGCGGAAGAACTTTTTTTTTTTTTTTTTTTAATTGCTATGATCACTCCAAAACCCTAAATGATTATTAATTTTAACATAACAGGTAAAAAAAGGTTTGGAGTATCACAGAAACTAATTCAAAAATCTAAACAAATCAAATATTATAAAATCTAAAATATATTGAAAACATTGAAAAATAAATTAAAATTTTGTTAAGTCCGCGGTATGAATATAGAAAAAAAAATTAAAGTTAAATATAATCTGAAACAAATTTTAAAAGAGTTTTATCAAATCTTGTTTTCTATCCCATGCATTCAATTCATCTTAATTATATCTCTCAGCAAATATAGCATTACAATACCAAAATATACTCAATGTCAAAGATGCAAAATTTATATCGTTTAAAAAACATATTTGGAGAGAAGGAACCGCTGAACTATAATTTCATCTTTAAAATATCTGTTTGGAAAAGTATTTTATAACATTTTAATTTTTAAATTTATTTAACCATATTTATCATGTTTTATTTACATTATTTAATGTATTTGAATTAAATAAATTAAAATTTTAAGATAAAATATATAATCCTTTATTTTATTAATATTATTCTAGAAATGATCCGAGATTTATTTTTTTCTATTTATCTTATGATTTTTTTTAATTTTTAATGCTGCATTTTGAAATAGTAAAAGTATATATTTATTCAAAAATACAAAATTATGATTAATTTGATAAATATGGTTTTCAATATAATTTTTAATAATTTTGATTATTCAAATAAATTAAATAATAAAATTTTAAAATTATATCGAAAATATTTAAAATTTTATTTGAAAGAGAATAAATCACTTTTTAATAAAAAAAAGTTCTTAAAATTTTATAATAAAGAAACATAAATATATTAAAAGAATTTACAGCCATTCCGACCAACCTATATGCGACCTCATTCGTCTCGTGGTACACATGGTGGATCTCTATTCGCCAATCTTTGCTGAGCAAACTGTAGCATTCTTCTACAAGATTTTGGAAACTGCTCTGGCTAGCATTCCTTGACGTCAACCACTGGCTAAGGAGGAGGGAATCTATAGCTAATATCACCTGACGAATGCCCAGGGCCCGGCCCAAGCATATCTCAGACTCTGAATAGCTGCCCAAAGTTCCGCTCCCAGTTCAATGCAAGAACCCAACTGAACCGAGAAGCCCCCAACCCATAACCCTCGCCAATCTCTGAGTACCCCATCCCCTCCTGCTAGGTTGGCTTCCCGTTTCTAACAGCCATCAGTGTTAAGCACATACTAGCCCCGCTGTGGGGGTTCCCACCCTACCCAAATGGTCGTGGTGATGCTCCTCCTACTCTGCAAGACCACGTTGCTGCAGAAGGCCCAGTTCACCTCCTTTAGGTAGGTTCTGATTGTTGCAGTTTTTTCCCTAAGAGTTCTCTCACCATTCCCCAAAACCGTTGGATCGGGCTGATTTTTGGACAGCAGGTCTCACAAACGATACTTCATTCCGTACTACGGATTATGATACATATCTCGGAAGAGAAGATAAGCTGGCTTCAGCTTTGATGCTCTCGCTGGTGTCTTTTTTTTTTTTCTTATTTTTGATCTAAGATTTATGCTAATTTCTATCACGGGCTTTGAACACGTTGGCACTTATTGAAACTCTCTTTTGTACTCTATTGGATCATAATGTATTTATTTCTTCGGCTCCGACGGTAATCTGGTATTTTTACCTTACTTTGGCGGCTCTTCCACGCAAAACAAATCAGCAGGCGTCTCTTGTGGTTCATTGATTTGCTATTTATATTTTTATCGGCCCTCCTCATAAGTTCTTCGCAAGCAAAGGGGAATTTAATTACAAGTACCTTTTGTTGCTCGTTATTCAATGGTTATCATAGCTAGCCTAGCTTCCTTATCGAGCAGATCGCACTGCTTGTTAGCTGTTGTTTTCTTACTGGGCTGAAAGACGGAGGCACATATGAAAATGGTATCTTTGAATGGAGCGAACTATCAGCCTTATTGAAGGGTAAGATGAAGGATTCGGTTATTTGTGAAGAATATGCATATTCTCGTCTCGCGCATAGAATGAGTCCATGTCCGATGAAGAGTGTGGTTTTGAGCATGAGCGCGCGCGCGATTTTATCGTGCACTTTGTAGATGAACCCATGTATAATCTTATCAAGCCACGAGACATACGCAAGAACTATGTGGCAACGCCGAGTCCTCAGATGCTTAAATCAAGGAGCAACAAATTGTGCCTTGTTACACTTTGCTGAATCAAGTACAAGGATTTAACCCATTTACCGAAAGACTTTGAGTGAATTTCATGCTAGATCGGCTGTCACCAGCAGCATCAAGTTTGATGATGATATGTCGACTATTTCTATTAATAACTCACCCGATTCGTGGGAGACATTTTGAGTTTCCATGATTAGTGCTGCCCCCAATGGCATTGTTCCCTTGCAAATGGAAAAGACCAGTGCTCTTAATGAAGAGATGAGAAGGAAGGCGCAAGGTACTTCTACTCATTCAGAGGTGCTTGTTACTAAAAAGAGAGGGAGAAGCCAAAAGGAGTTGAAAGGTGGTAGAGACAAGAGCAGGAGCAAGTCCAGATCTCGGTACAAGAATATTAAGTGCCATTATTGTCACAAAATAGGGCACATCCAAAGGAACTATTTTCTATGGAAGAAGGAGAGTAAAGACAAAAAGGGGTAAGCAGAAAGAAAAGGATCATGATGATCGTGATTGTGTGACTATCATACTGATGATCTTGTTATTCTCCATAATCCTAATTCACTTAATCTTGTATCCGGCGAGAGCATGTGATAATTGATAAGTGGGTGCTACACCCATGTTACTGCCCAGAAGGAGTTCTTCACATCTTACACTCCGTGATTTCGAGTTTTCAAGACGGGTAATGACGGCGTGTCCAAGGCTATCGGGCTGGTGATAATCATCATTACAAACCAACATGGAATACAAAAAGTTACTAAGAGGAGTCAAACATGCTCCGATATCCACTTTAATTTGATCTCCGTGGCCGTACTGATGATGCCGGTTATGATAAAACCACTTTAGTTCTCGAGGTGCAAACTCACAAAGGTAACTTAGTCAGGCAAAAGGGCAAAAGAGTTCAAAGTTGTATCGATCTAAAGTTTGCTGCTAGTGACAGTTCTACATCCTATTGAGAAGAAGCTTAAGAAGTCGTGATGCAAATTCATGGAAGATCAAACTATCAAGACATCGATAAGATGGAGAAGTCTACACCCAAGGAAATAATGGTGTGGCTGGATTTCGAACATGTTCACCGCTTATTCGTGACCGACATCAATGTTCAAAATGATGTCGGTGATCAGCAACCTGCATATGAAGTAGATGTTCCTGTTGATGATGATGAAGAGGAGCATGACATGTCACAAGATGAAAATTTGAGTAATGCTACCGAACCACCTCAAGTTCAACTCAGGAGGTCCAACAGGGAGAGACAAAACTCCCAGAGGTGAGCCTCCCTACTGAGTACGCGATTCTAACAGATTTGATTTAATAACTGGAAGGTTTTTACGTGAGCTACGGAGAGTGAAGAAAAGAAAAGGTGGCCGGATGCAATGAAGGATCTAGATGAAATCTCAACATGATAATCACACTTTCTTTGATTTCCAGCGTTGAAGTCATTTAAAGAAAAGGCGGCCTCGATGCTTCGATCTATAGGTAAGGAAGTACAAAAGCAACACTATGTCTCCGAGGCATAAAGCCGCATTAGTGGTGAAGCGGCTTTATCAGCATAAAAGATTTTGATGAGATTTTCTCTCCCCGTGGTAAAAAATGTCATCCATTAACCTGTCGAAGCTCGTCGCTACTCTCGATTCGAGGTAGAGCAAATGGATGGAAACCGCTTCTTCACGGTATCTGGAAGAAGAGATCTATATAAAGCAAACCTCGATGGGCTTCATGTCAAGAGTTAAGACTATGTGTGTAGACTCTGTAAAGAGTTTATATATCACAGGTTCGAGGCAAAGGGTACAAGAAGTTTGAGTCTCCGTTATGTGTGAGCAAGGCTACGTAGCCACTACTTCTAACCATCAGGTTCATTTAAAGTTTTCTTAAACGTTCATTTACTTCATTATCCTGCTATTATATGTCGATGACATGCTTATTGCGTTAGAAAATGCTTCAAGGATTGGATGTGTTAAAGGAGCAATTGGGAAAGTCATTTTCCATGAAGGACATGGAAGCTGCTAAATAGATTCTTGGTATAAGAATCATCCGTGACAGAAAAGAGAAAAAGTGGCTGCCAAGGGAACACTACAGCATTAAAAGAGTGCTGCGTGAGATTCCACATGGAAAAGGTCAAGGTGGCAAGCCTCCTCTTGCTACTCATTTTAAGTCGCTGGTTTAAACAAAGTCCATCAAATAAAGATGAGAACCCAGGTGGCAACGGGTTCCTATGCATCCTCAGAAGTGGGGAAGTTCGATGTATGCAATGGTGTGCACAAGCACTATTATATCATGTCGTTGGAATAGCAGATTCACAACTGCAGAGAGCATCGAAGGTCAGAATGGATTTTGATAAGACTTCAGATAATCAGCATTACGACGCTTGTTTCGCGACGATAAGCCTATCAGATGGATACTCAGACTGTGACATGGCTGGACATTGAATCCGTAAAGTCCATACTTTGCCATTATATATGATTAAATTTGGTAGGAGCCGTGATCAGCAAAATTGTGTTGCGAGGTGTAGCTTTTGTCTACTATAGAGGGAGCACGATTGCCATTACCGGGCATGCATGAGTCACATGTGGTGAAGAAATTTGAAAGATTGTATCGTTTCAAGATAAATATCTACTATTCGTGGATAGTCGAAAGTGATATTTATCTTCTTGCAGTTAACTCAACCTTTCATTCACGCCTTTCCAAGACACGACATGAGGTATCATTAGATACCTGATGCTTGATGCTAAGGTTATCGAGTCACAAAAATTCACCTACATAATGGTGCCGACAAGGATGACTAAGGCATTACCAAGAGGGAAGCTCAGTTTATTACGAGATCGCCTACATAAGCCATCTCCACATACACAGGGGATTTAGAGCAGTGCCGCCTCCCTTCCTACGCTGAGTAAAGCCCAAATCAGGAGAGCCCACTCATTTCACTCTATTTACGAGAGGCCGGGACAGTGGAAAAGGGAATGTGCTCATTTCGTGAGAACATTGCAAAGACAGCAGAGAGAGAGAGGAGAAGAAAGCCTTGTGATTTTCGCATATCCACCACAGTGATAGCTTCGACAAACTACAAATTCGCTCTCACCGCTGGATTCGCTGATTTTTCGGACGCAGTTTGAAAACGGATAATTCATTCAGACGCATTGATCTGGCCAATACGATATCCGAGAAGGAGATAAGGTTTCAGCTTATGTTCCGTCAGGTCTTTCTTTTTCTTCTCTTATTTCAGATCTAAGTATCGGGTGTTTAATTCGATTACGCGATAAGACGTTTTAAGACTTATTAAACTCTCAGACTCTATCGATCAAGGCGGAAATATTTCTTTTCTACTTCAGACACCCGCCAGCTTTTACCCTTACTTTAAGAGGCCTTCCACGCTAAACAAATCGTCTCTCATATTGATTGCTTACTCTATATTTTTATCGATCCTCCTCATGTCTCGCAAAGAGTTTTTAATTTAATTACGCTTACCTTTTCGCTTCTCCGTTATTCAGCCTTGTTATCGTCGGGTTTATTTCCTTAATGCGTTCGTGTAGAATCCTGAGTGCATCCCATCGCTCCTGGGCCTGAATGGAGCCATTCTAAAATTGCATTTTTCACTTCCTCCTTTGAGAATGGCTTCACAACGTCGGAGTTTGAGTTTCTAACAAGGCCGGAATTCTCCCAGGATATTCTGCATAGGCTGTTCGTTTCCCTTACTTGAGAAGAGGTTATGATAATAATCTGAAACCATGTTTTCAAGAATACTGGGTTCCGTGATCCATTCCCCTGTGGAGTTTCTGAGGGTCGTGATTCTATTTCTGCTCTTCCGAACCAGAGAAGACACATGGTAAAATTTAGTATTTCTGTCCCCGGACGCAATCCATTCTTCTCTTGACTTTTGAAACCAGAAGAGTTCTTTCTGGTTTAAAATAGTATCAAGGTCTTGCTGCGGTTTTTTTTCTAGTTGCAGCAACTTTTGGTTTTCCTGGATAGCAAGTTGTTTCTGCGCCCCAGCTAGTCTGGCCCATAGCCTTCTTTTAAGCTGATGACAGTATTGGGAGGCTACAAAGGTAAGCTGTTAGACCAATATCTTTCACCACCTTTTGAAGTCCAGGATGGGTGCCGCTGCTTGATATCTGAACTAAGTCTTGTCAATTGATCTACGCTTTTCCCTGAGTCTTATGAGGATAGGAGATTGATCAGAATTAAGTTTAGGAAGATGAGTAACCTCAGCTGTGTCAAAAAGGGATCTCCTTTGAATGTTTCTGTTGACGTGCCCCTTGTCCAGGTATAGCAATGCCCCGAGACTCCCATGTCTATCACCTCATGGTCGTCTGTCCAGCTCAAGAAACCTGCACACCTCCTAACATCGAAGTTCCGCCTCTGTGAGACCTCTTCCATTGTTACAACTGTGTTGAAATCCCCTGCAACTACCCAAGGTTCAGAGAGGTCAAGACAGTCTTTATTAAGCTCTTTCCAAAGTGTCTTCCTCAAAGATGAGCTGAGGCTTCCATAAATAATTGAGAGAAGCCAAAAGTTCTCTTATGCCAGTTTCACCTTCATGTGGATGAACTGGGGGTGGGTTTTGAGAATCTCTACCTTCATACATTCGTTCCAGAATACCCATATGCCTCCGCTATAGCCTAGGGCTTCCACTCTCATCCATTCAGCAAAACCTAACTTTCTGCATATCGAATCTGCCTTGACCCCCAGACCAAAGATGGTTGGCTTATTAATCCTTATAATCTCTTTTGTTGTACTAAGAAATTCCCTTAAAGCTGCTCCATTGGAGTTCCAAACAATTATTGACATGAGAGAAGTGATTAGAGTTTACTGGGTCATCCCAGTCCTTCTGTATTGCCAAGCCGCGCCCCTGCCTTTCTCCACTTCCTCCGTTGGAGAACTCCCCTCCTTTTCCCACGCCGAATCCTCTATCACCATTCCATTGTTATCGACTCGCGGCTCTGTTCGATTAGGAGCCAAAGAGTCCTCCATGCAGGCTGGTGGGTCTTGGTGGTGCTCCGAGAATATGTCGGTCATACCTACTCTGCTGCTTGTGAGTCCTTGTTCGTCACACACATGTCGTATTCTTTCTCGTGTTATTTCTTGGGATTTGGCATTGCCTCGGATAACTCGATGCTCAGGTGCTCGGTTAGGGTTTTGGGTGGGTGGAACTTTCCTTCCTCAACAAATTATTCTTTCCAGTCACATTTCTTGTTAGCAGGCTATCCTTTGGCAGTTGTGGGCCGACAGGTTTGGCTGGCTGATTTTGAGCTATCACTTGCACATTTGGGCGTTTCTCTTTCCGGTTATTGGGCCTTGCACCTGCATGGCTTGGGGCAGAACCTCCTACTACACTCACAACTGGCTCTTCCTCCCTCGAAATCAGCTGTTTTGTCAGATCAATCTCTTCACATACTCGGGCAAAGTGTCCCCTCTAGGCCATGCTAGTCGTGCTGTCAATCTTAACCGGCTTGCAGATCCTAGCTCCCACCTTCATTAGGAATCCTTGATCGTAATATTCGATCGGAAGGCTCGGGATTCTGATCCAACAATGAAGGCTCTTAAGGTTCTCCTGCGACGTATCGAAGTTTGGTATCCATAGCCTAACTATAAGGTAGTGGTTTAGTATCAATCAATGGAAGAGAACTTAACCAAAAAGAATATGCTGTCCACATTTTTGAGCCAAAATAAGCAAGGTTTGGTTGTCTAATCTTCTTGCCAAATATTTAAACCTAAATTTCATTTTCTCTTCCTAAATCCTCCTCCCCTCCTCTTTTTCTGTCAGGACCACAACATGCCCAAACTGGTGATTTCCCACGCTTTCTCGCCCATACCTTACAATTGCTTTAACCCAACTCTAATACTGAAGCCAGATCATACATAAAGACACGCCTTACGACAGCCTTAACCCTACCGAGTCACATACCATTTGTCGAAACCTTTACGAATTTTTTCTATCCATATTTGCATGATATCGGTCTTACGCCAATAAACTTATGTTCCTCTTATTCCCTAACCACAATACGGACATTACGCAGACTTCGAAATAAGACTTCAACAAAAATGAACTTTTTAAAACTATCAAGAATCTAGAATCTTCGTAGCTTGTGAGTTTCGAAAACCTAAAATGGCATTCCAAGTGGTGTTTGATGAAAGAAGTAAAAATCATGGAGTGCAAGGAAGAAATGGATCAAATAGTTTGGCTTGTTCGAAATTCGAACAAGATAACCACTCTTCAACAACAAAAAAAAAAAAAAAAAAGTAACAGAAAGCTAAAAGACAAAATCCAGCCTAACCCTAACACCCGAGATGAACCGTTCTTATCCTACCTCACATATTGGGCCAAGTGTTTGGGTCTCTGTTTGATTTACAGTCCTCGGCCCAAGGGTGGATCATTCTTTAGTTCTGCTTTGGCCTGCTCTGTTGCTTCAGATTGAAGTTGAGATAATTCAGGAAGCTGATAAATTTTCATATAAAGTTATTATCTATCCTTTTACTTGCATCCTATGATTTTTTTTTTCTTCTTTATTTTGGTTTTGTCATGAAAAGGAGTAAGAAAATAAAATTAATTATATATATAATATGTTTAAAGTAATATAAAAAATTTTTATGGATTTTTTTTTTGTTTTTATTTTTCTCTAATTTCTTTTCTAAGAATCAAGAAAGAAAAGAAACTCATCCAAAATCGCTTTGAGCCAGACCGCCCACCCACCAAGCCACAGATTACACTTATTATATATACTCAAACGTTTTTTATATTCTCTTATTATTTATTCGTTTCATAATCCCTTTTAATATTTTATTTTATTTTTATTTTACATTATAACTTATAATATTTTTAAATCAAATATTAATTTGAAAAGCAAAAAGAAATAAAATAATACCATTTAAAAATTTAAAATTATAATATATAATATTAATCTCTCATTATCTACATAATATTTATAATAATAAATAAAACAAATAAATAATATTTCTTTAACATAATAATATCTAAATAATATATTAAATATAATATATTTTAATTTAATAATTACTAATCCATTTGATTTTAATCTACCTTAATTATAAGAGGCTTAATCATTTCTCATAATCTATAAGTAATTAAAATATGAAAATTTTTAATAACCGATATTTCAGAAAATATCCATCGATATTTTATCGATATTTCAGAAATTCATTTACCGATATATCCTAAGTATCGACTATTTCGATCCTCAGATCAACCAACTCAACGCCCTTAGCCAATAATTTATGCCCTGAACTTTATATTCTCTCCGTCATTTGTGCTTATCGGATTAAAAAAAGAATAAGCTTAAATATTTCAAACAATAAATATAATAATTTTTCTTAGGTAAAAATATTTTTTAAAACCGCTTTTTAATTCCTCTTTCACTGTGAAACACTGTAACTATGATGGAATTTTTTTATGTTCTTAAACTGAACGGTAGGAATACCATGATTATTCAAGGGTACGTTTTAAAAGAATTTTTTTTCTTTATTTATGGTTCGGCAACATAATGAAGTCATGTTATTTTTTTATTTTTGGTCTCTTTTTTCTACATATACATGCATTATTTTTACATCTTCATATCATTTTTATATACATAAAGTAACCTTCAATTAATTACTTTTAATTTATAATTAGCTACTGCTATCGACTAATAGTATCAATTATTAGCTATTGTTAAATGACCAATTTTCTTAAAGCTGTAGTAAACTTTTAAGATATCAGCCATATGAATATTTGGGCATTTTGGCTAATACGAATACTACGCTTAACACCTCTCGCATTAAAGTTAAACAAACAAATAAAGCTTTTGCGAACTTTCAAATCAATAAACAAGCATAAATTATAGATGAATGTAAATTTCGACCAGCACCTTTATCAAATCCAGCCATACTACGTTAAATAACCAACTCTCCTAAAAATTTAAGATTTAGGATTTGAATTTAATATGAATATCATGTCTTTATATTTACTAACTGAACCATAAAGGCACTAAAAAAATCTTTTTATCTTAAAAATAAAAAAGATACCTATAACTGACATAACTTAGATAAAAAATATTCTTATAAATGATATCCCCTCCCAAGAATGATATGTAGGAAGAGAGAGACTCATTTTAATACAAAAAAAATCATTTTTTTAAATCAACGGTTTTATTTTTGAGCCACAAAATCGTAATTATTAATTATGACTTTAGTTTAAAAATAAAACCATGAGTTTAATAATAATTTTTATATTAAAATGGAAGTCTCTTTGCTGATGAGGTCAAATTAAACATAAATTTGAAAGATGATCTAAAATCAATATTTGTTTAAAATATATATATATATATATATATATATATATATTACTACTTTTGACAAATTACTCACTTTGTTGTATGAAAAATGAAATTTAGTTTACACCATATAAACAAAGAAGGCAGCAAATCTGACGGTTGAGAATTATTGAGGGGTGGGGGAGGGGGGTATGAATGCAGAAAGCGACATAAGGATGGGGGAAGATGCCTTTTGTAAGGACTAAGGATGAGTGAGATGGGCTGGTATGTGCCATGTCTTTGTTTTGGAGCACCAGAGCAAAGGAAAATGTTAATTAGGACGCTTAGGTGATTTGACATGCAAGTGGTGGATGGTCCCACATGTATTCTTTTAGAAGCCACCAATGTGCTAACTGTTCATTCTTTGACAATTCTGAGCAAAAGGAAAATGCTAGGAAACTTCCTTATATATATATATATATGCCAGGAAAATGCCAGGAGACTAGTTGCTTTTGAATTTTGTGAAGACACTCTGAGGTAGCTGGCAGTAAATAATATAAAATTAAAAATAAATCTAACAAAAGTTGAAATGATATTGCTTACTTTTTAGGAAACTTACTTTTTTAATATATGTCAGGAAAATGACCTAGTTGAGTCTTGTACGACACGGAGTTTTAGAAAAATAAAATAAAAATGAAAAATAAATTTAAGAAAATCATGTTTCAAAAAATAATTTTATTTTTAATGTAGTTTTTTTATATAGGCTTTTTAAATAGAACGAAGATTCAAAAAAATAAATGTCTTTTTAAAAGATATTTTTAGTATAAGTTCAAAATTTAAAATTACTTAAAATTCTTTTCAAAAAACATTTTTAATCTAAATTCTAAATTTCTAAACTTAATTTAGAAAGTATTTTTTTAAAACACTTTTGGGCTTTTAAATTTTAATTTATAAAATTTAAAAAAAAAATTTCGAAATACACTTTTAATTTAAGATTTTCATAAAATATCTTTTGGGAAGACAATTTCCACCTGATAAAAAATACACTAAATTTAAAAATGTTTCTCAACATAAAATATTGCATTTTAGGAATTCTTTATTTTTTACTAAATGTCAAAAAAGCTCCCACCTCCCATCGTTAGCTTTTTAGCAAAATGACACTTATATTTTAAATAAAATTTTGTCATGTATATAAATAACAAATTGTTATGGTTCATGTGAATGAACAAGTTCATTCATGTGAATGAACTTATAAATAACTAAATAATGGAATTCCATAACTACAAACGGTGAACCAAATAGACATTAAAAATACCTTTCTATCTTAAATATAAAACTCTAAAATAAAAAAGATACCTATAAAGGGCATAACTCAAATAATTTTTCATGTAGGCCCGTAAAAGAAAAAAAAATATTGCACAAAGGAAAAAGTAAAAAAGGGATCACCTATGTTGGTCAAATAAATGACACCATATTAAGTGATGAAATCGAATGAAAAGGAAAATGCTAGGAAACAAAGGTCATTTGGAATATCTATGGTGGATGGGTCCCACATGTATTCTTTAAAAGCCGTCCATGTGCTTCCTGCACCCTTTTTGACAATTATGAGCAAAAGGAAAATACTAGGAAACTTCCAGGAAAAGGATAAGACATTAAGACCCACTCATCTCCAGCCAGTTTTACAAAAATAATATAAAATTTAAAATAAATCTCAGTAAAAACATGATTTGAAAAATAATTTTAATTTTAATGTAGTTTTCCTTAAAAAGGTTTTACATATAGAATGAAGACTTTTTAAAAAAACAAGTGTCTCTTCAAAAATATTTTTAATATAAATTTAAAATTTTTTAAATTCATATAAAAACACTGTTTAAAATTCAAAATTTATGAAACTTTAAAAAAGGTTTGTTTAAAAAAAAATTTCATTTTAAATTCATAATTTATGGAAAAAATCATAATTTATGAAACTTTAAAACGTGTTTATTTAAAATACACTTTTAGTTATAATTTAGGGTTTTCAAAATTCCTATCAAATGTGAGACACAAAAATATACTAAATATCGTAAAGCGGACATTTATGGTTCAACGATTTTTTTTTATGATGTCATATTATTTTTTTTATTTTTGGTCTCTTTTTTTTACAAGTACATGCATTACTTTTATATCTTCATATCATGTCTATATAAGTAAAATAACATTCAATCAATTATTTTATCAAACATTAATTTATAATTAGTTATGGCTATAGACTCCAGACCAATTATCAAGTATGATTAAATGATCAACTCTCTTATCTCATGCATGTCCTTGAAGAGTTAAACAAATCAAATAAAGTTTTTTATAGACTTTTAAATCAATAAATAAAGAATAAATTGTAATAGACTTTTAAATCAATAAATAGATTTAAAATATGAATATTTGACAATTACTAACCATAAGATGAACCAAAACAGACACTAAAAATATATTTTTATCTTAATGATAAAACTTTAAAATAAAGAAGATACCTATCAAGGACATAACTCAAATAATTTTTCATATAGGCCCGTAAAAAAAAAAAAAAATTGCACAAAAAAAAAAGTAAAAAGGGGTTCACTGCAAGCAAACAAAGTTTATTTGAAATACCATGTCCATGTGCTGACTGCCCCCTTTTTTGACAATTGTGAGCAAAAGGAAAATGCTAGGAAACTTCCTTTTATATATATATATATGCCAGGAAAATGCTCGAGACTAGTTGCTTTGGAATTTGTGAAGACACACCTAGAGGTTGGGGTTTGTGAAAAATAATATAAAAATTAAAAAATAAATATAAGAAAAGCATGTTTTGAAAAATAATTTTAATTTTAATATAGTTTTTTTATATGAGCTTTTCATACATGGAATGAAGATTAAAAATAAATATGATGTTTTTTTTTTAAAAGACGTTTTTAATATAATTTTAAAATTCAAAATTACTAAAAAATTCCCTTCTTCTCAAAAACTACATTCAATACAATTCAAAATTTCTAAAACTTAATTGCTGATTGTACTTAGGATTTTTTTTTTCACCTCCCCATCATTACTCTTTTGGTCATGATGAATAAATGACTCTGATAAACATTTTATTTAAATAAAATTTTGTCATGTGAATAAATAATAAATATTATTTTAGTTTTAATATTTGTTTGCCTCAATAAGTTAAAGAGAAATTCTATTTACACCCCAATTTCTCTATATACCTCAATTTATATTTGAGAAAAAATTGGGATGTAATATATATGGGGTGTATACAGAAATGGATGGTGTGTAAATAGAATCTCTCATAAGTTAATCTTCATTCCTCAACTCTGTTCAGCTTTTCATACAGAAATTATCCAATAATGACTTCCTCTTCTTCAACCTCGATTCGCAAATATACCTTTGAAGTGTTTTTGAGTTTTAGAGGTGAAGACACCCGCTACACTTTTACAGATCGCTTATTCGAAATCTTTGATCGGATGGGCATCAACACTTTCAGAGATGATCAATTTGAAAGGGGAGAGGACATCAAATCGGAACTCTTAAAAACTATTGAAGAATCAAGAATTTCAATAATTGTGTTCTCGAAAACCTATGCCCATTCCAAGTGGTGTTTGGATGAGTTAGCGAAGATCATGGAGTGCAGGGAAAAAATGGATCAAATAGTATTGCCGATTTTCTACCATGTGGATCCGACTGATGTGCGGAACCAAACAGGGAGGTTCAGGGAAGCATTTTCTATTCATGAAGGAAATGTAGATGAGAAAAAGATGAGAAGATGGAGGGATTCGTTGACTGAAGCAAGCAATTTATGTGGTTTTCATGTAAATGACGGGTAACTTCGACTTCCTTCATTTCTGCTTTTGATTCAACTAATAAGGATTTATTTGTCATTAATCGGCTTTATAGAAAAAAAAAAAACTATCAATAAATCATGTGATTATGCGTTGGGAAGATTTTAAAAATTATTATATTATATTTGTATACCTTAAACAAAATGTCGAGAGGATATTTTCTTTAAAGATGGGAAAAATATTTTTCTTTGACAATTTATTAAGCTAAAGGAGAGTTTCTTCAATTTGTTTTTCAAATGGGGAAGTTCATTTTGATCTTCATATACTGCCAGTTATTTATGCTCAATATGTTTTGTTTCACTCTAATGCGCTAATTACTTTTGTCATATTGAGATTTACTTTATATTTGTTTTGTTTTCCAATTCATTATAGGGTGATTTTATTAAATTAACTATTGAAAACCCAAGTTTTGAAATCTTACCCTTCAATTTTTTTGCATGATTTTGAAAAAAAAGCTTTTCTTGTTTTCATACAAAAACAACCCCTTCTTTTAAAGGACAATGTAAATATATGAAATATAAAATTATGAAATTAGTTATTTTTCAAGAAAAAATAGATTCACAAAATTTAAGGGTATTAGATGTCTTTTAACCAATTATTTCTTCATTACAACCCATGAATTGTTAAATTATATTTTATAATGGGCAGGTATGAATCAGAGCATATTAACAAAATTCTTAACAAGATTTCTAAAAGATTGAATCCTAATCAGTTGTACATTCAAGATGAACCGGTTGGGATAGATTTTCACCTAAATGTGCTAAAGTCATTGTTAAGTACTCATTTGAATGACATCCGTGCGGTTGGGATTTATGGGATTGGTGGAATCGGTAAAACTACCATTGCCAAGATTGTTTATAATGAGATCCGTTGTCACTTCACTGGTGCAAGCTTTCTTCAAGATGTTAGAGAAAAATCCACAAAGGGTTGTCAGCTTCAACTACAACAACAACTACTTCATGATACAGTGGGAAAAGATGTAGAGTTTAGTAATGTCAATGAAGGAATCAATAGGATACAAGGCAGACTTAAGTCAAAAAAAATTCTTATTGTAATTGATGATGTGGATCATTTGAAGCAATTAGAGCCATTGGTTGGAAGTCTTACATGGTTTGGTCCAGGAAGTAGAATTATCATTACAACTAGAAACCAACATTTGTTGCATGAGTATGATGTAAGTGCATTATATGAGGTTACAAAATTACGTTATGAGGAAGCTCTTCAACTTTTCAACCGGCATGCCTTTAAACAAGGTGTTCCCCAAGAAGATTATGTACACCTCTCAAATGACATGATACGTTATGCTCAAGGGCTTCCTTTGGCTCTTAAAGTTCTAGGTTCTTATCTTCTAGGCATGACAATAGAAGAATGGAAAAGTGCATTGGATAAATTGAAAAAACACCTTATGCTAGAAATTAATGATGTGCTTAGAATAAGTTTTGATGGGCTTGAATCCATGGAAAAGGAGGTTGGACATTGCATGTTTTTTCAAACGGGGATGTAAAGATACTGTGTTAAGAATATTAGATGCTTGCAATTTGTATGCAACATGTGGCATAAAAGTTCTCCAAGATAGATGTATGGTCACAATTGTAGACAATGTCATACAAATGCATGACTTGATACAACAAATGGGCGACACCACCATGAAGAATATCCTGGAGAGCCAAGCAAATGGAGTAGATTGTGGGATGTAGAAGATATTTGTGTTGCATTTTCAAGACAAGAGGTATGAATTAATGGTTAATTGCTAGCATATTTGCAGTGAGGATTTTTATCATCTTATCATTATCTTTCATTATTGTTTACAGATGATGGAAAATATTCAAACCATATCTTTGCACTTGTCTGAATTAAAGGAAATAGGGTTCACTACAAATGTATTTGTCAAGATGAAGAAGCTTAGGTTGCTTAAAATCTACAACAACGATCATGAAGATCATGAAGATTTGATGAGAAAGAAGTATAAAGTGCTTCTTCTTAAAAACTTCGGATTTCCTCATAATTTGAGGTATCTTCATTGGGATCGATGCACCTTGAAGTCTTTTCCTTCAAAATTTTATGAGAGAAGTTTATTGAAATCAATTTGAAGTCTAGCAACTTAAAACAACTTTGAAAGACAATCGTATGATCATGATCTAATATTTTGTTTCTTTATAATAATTTTAAAGTTGAAGAAAACTTTTATTAAAATAACGTGGTCTTGTTACAGTTGTCTCGAAACTTAAAGGCCATTGATCCAGTAACTCAAAACAAATTTTGTCAAAATTCCAAAATTCTCAAGCATGCCAAATTTGGAGAGACTAAACCTTGAAGGTTGCAAAAATTTGCGTGAACTTGATTCATCTATTGGTGATCTGAAAAGGTTGGTTTACTTGGATTTAAGAGGATGTGAACAACTTCGAAGTTTCCCCAGTGGCAAGAAGTTTGAATCTCTTGAAGTGCTTTATCTAAATGGTTGTCCAAACTTGAAAAAGTTTCCAGAGATCCACAACAATATGGAACATTTGACGAAACTTTATTTAAACGGGAGTGGTATTAGAGAATTGCCGAGTAGCATTGTGTATTTAGCATCTCTTGAAGTCCTTGATCTCTCAAATTGTTCAGACTTAGAGAAATTCCCTGAGATCAATGGGAATATGAATTTTTTGAGGGAGCTTAATTTAAGTGGGTGTTCAAATTTTGAGAAATTTCTGGATATATTTATGTATCTGGGACATTTAAGGGGGCTTCATTTAGATGAGAGTGGTATTAAAGAACTTCCATACAGCATTGGGTATTTAGAATGTTTAGTTGATCTTATTTTAGATGGTACTGCTATTAAGGAATTGCCAAATAGCATTGGGTCCTTAACCTCTCTTGAGAGACTTTCTCTTGGAAAATGTTCAAAGTTTGAGAAATTTTCAAATATATTTTCCAATATGAGGCTTTTAAAGGAGCTTGATTTAGAGGGTACTGCCATTAAGGAATTCCCTAATGGCATCGGGTGCTTGCAGGCCCTTGAAATTCTCTCTCTCAGTGATTGCTCAAATTTGGAGACATTTCCTGAGATCCAAAAAGATATGGGGAATCTATTACAACTTTTTCTAGATGGAACAGCTATTAAAGAATTACCTTACTCAATCGGTCATCTCACACGACTTGAAAGATTAATTATGAATGATTGTAGAAACCTAAGAAGTCTTCCAAACAGTATATATGGGTTGAAATCCCTGGAAAGTCTCTATCTCAGTCGTTGTTCAAATCTAGAGGCTTTATCAGAGATCGAGGAGGATATGGAGCAATTGGAACGCCTTTACTTATATGAAACAGGTATAACAGAGCTGCCATCATCTATTGAACATCTTAGATGTCTTAAATCCTTGGTATTGATCAGCTGTGAGAACCTTGTGGTTCTTCCCGATAGCATTGGTAATTTGACATGTCTTACTGACCTTCATGTGCGTCACTGTTCAAAGCTCCAGTACTTGCCCGACAATTTGAGAAGCCTACAATGTTGCTTAAAGGTGCTGACTCTAGGTGGTTGCATTAATCTAAAAGAAGGACTAACCTGCGTGATTTTGGTGCTTATCCTTATTGGAAAGTTTAGATATCAGCGAAACCATATGTGTTGCATACCTAGTATATCATTAAACTTTGTAAGCTCCAGATTCTTAGGATGAATCATTGCCTGATGCTTGAAAGAAATTGAGAACTTCCATCGTCTAACAGAGTTAATAGCACATGGCTGTCCATTCCTGGAACGAAATCATCGAGTCTACTCTGGTCTTCTTTGCTCAAAAGGTTCAAATCACCAATTCAGGTATCAGTTTCAAAAACTGAAATATAATTACTTTTTCTTGTTTTTTTTTAGGGAAAAAAGAATGAAACATGAGACTTACATAATTTTTTTTTTGTAGCGGAGAGTTGAGACTATCGTTCCAGGCAGTACTGAATACTAAAGTGGGTAAGTCATCAGCGAATGGGAAGTAAAATAAGAATAGAGCTCCCACGAATTGGTATGAAGATGACAACTTTTGGGATTTGCTTTATTCTTCTATCATGTTCCTGTTGATGATGAACGCTTGACAGCAGGTGTTGCTTTATCCAGCATGGGAATTGATATCCCATGACAATCAATCTTATAATGTGGATGGCAAGCATGTGGTTTAATTCTCCATGTAAAACCGATAGATTAGGAGGCTTACCATTTTCCCAATTATGCCTCGACAGTGTAAGAAAAAAGCATCTCAGCACTATGATGATATTTTCTGGATCACCATCCCTTGTAAGTATCAATGCAGAAGGTGGAATACTTACATGCCCACTTCTACACTCATATTGGTTATGGCACTTTTAGATGTGGCAACGACGCATGGTTTAAAGTGAAAAGTTGTGGGATACATATCATATACGCCCAAGATCAGAACAATTGGCTTCAAACATTGAGAGAAAGCTCTGTTGATACAAAGAATCAACGGGACAAGAAGAGATTCTTTAGTTTCCAAGGGATCATGGATTTTAACCCCAGTAAGGCATATGTCTTCTTTTATTCCCTAGTGACTGAAATCTTTATTACATTGAATAAGTGAAAACTTTTCTAGGTTTGTTGTAATTCATGATTTTATTTTTATTTTTGTAACTTCCTATTCTATATCTATTATCTTCTTTAAATTAATGTACGGGTGATTAAAAATTATGTTTGACTTATATAATTTCATTTTAAATTTAAATTTATTTATTTAGTCATTACAATATACTAAATTTATGAAAATATATTTCCTTTTATTTATTCATTATAATAAAATAAAAGTTTTTTGTGCAGAGAAACGGATAGAATAATAAGACATCTCTCGTTTTCAACTATGCTTGATAAGGCATACTTTTCCATCCTGGCTTTGGTTGCAAAATATGTGTACTGAATTAGTACTAAGATGTCTAAATAAGTTTTAAATGATTAGATGCTTGGAAATTTGATATGGTAAAGTCATTAGAAAGGATTTTTCTTTTTCTTTTCCATTTTCTAATTTTATTTTTATTAATATTTTTTTAATTACCCAAGATTTTATGAAATTTGGACATCCCGTCCTTGCTTTTGGAATGATTTGCTGAATTTTGATATGCTAAAGTCTTTCAAAAAGATATTTCTTTTTGCTCTTCCATTTTATACAATCTTCTTTTTTTTTTCTCTCTCTTTATACTTTTATTGTCATCATTTATTTTAAATTATCCTAGATTTTACGAAATTTTGGACGTCTTGTCCTCCTTACTTTGAAATGACTCCTACCAGAATTTAAAAGGACAATATTATCAACACAACTAATTTGGTAGCCCAAAATTTCATTAAAATCATAATTAGACCTCATATTTTTGCTATTGCGGTTCTTAGGGTCTCACATAAGCCCATTAATCTTTTACATAAAGATTTTATTTTATTGGAATTGTAAAATTAAATATGTAATTGAAATTTTTGAAAATTGATTTAAAATTGAAATTTTGAAAATTGGAAAATTGAAATTGAAGTTTGAAAATTGAGAATTTTGAAATGAATTTGAAGTTTGAGAACTTTGAATTGAGATTTTGGAAATTGGATTAACAAACTTGAATTTTATAAATTTGAGGATTTGGAAGTTTATAATTTGGAATTTAAAATTTTAAAATTAGAAATTGGGAGACTTGAATTTTGAAATTATGATACTTGAATTTTGAAATTGAGGAATTGTGATTTTGAATTTTTGAAATTGAAAATTAGGAGACTTTGAATATTTAAATCAATGCATTTGAATTTTTTGAAATTGGCATGACTCTGAAATTTGAGATTTGGGAAATTTAGTTGAAAATTGGGTGACTTGAATTTTAAAATTAGGGCATTTGAAAATTTGAAATTTGAAATTGAGGGACTTAAAATTTGGGAATTGGAAACTTGAAAATTGAAATTAGAAATTGAGGGACTTGAATTTTGAAATTAGGGTACTTGAATTTTGAAATTGATGATTGGTAATTTGAGAATTGGAAACTTGGAAAATTGAAATTAGAAAATTAGAAAATTTGAGAATTTGAATAAATTAAGGGTGGGTGATGGTTTATGAATTAAGTAAAATTAATTAAATTATTAAATAAAAAGCATTAACAATTAATCTAATTATAAAATAAAAAAGTCAACAATATGCTTACAAGGAAAATAAAATAATAATAATATATTTAAATGACTAATTAAAGAAAACAATAAATTAAATAAATGTGCAAGACAATAAATTAAACAATAAAAAATAAAAATAAATAAAAGAAAAAAATTAGAAATATTAAAAATATTTCCTAACAAAAAAGTTTATGAATCCTACTGGAGAAACGACAGCTTCCATAGGCTGAGTCGTCTTTCAAGTCGATAGTGTTTTTAAAGTTGAGATTATCTCCTAAAATTGAGGTTTCCAAGCCTAAATTATTAAAACTTTTAAACTATAAAAGTTTTGTGACCCTTCTTTTGAAAAGATGACCCATCACCTATTAAAATAAATAAAAACTTATAGATAAGTTTGGGCCTCCAATTAGAGGCCCATTCTCCCAAAATTTTTGTCCTTTACGGTTGGAGACTCTTCCTTTATAGTGCGCAAGCCTTTCCTTCCCACTTTCCAATGTGAGACTTCAAATATCCCACAAAGGTAAAAACCTCATCTCAAAGAACAAAATCAGGTTTACAATTCATATTTATTTAGAGTTTCATTTTTGGCAAAAAAAACAAAAATTGTTTCAATTAATTAAAACTCTATTTGGAACTTCATTTCTCAGTTGGTAAATTACATAATTATCTTATAAGTATGAATTGATAATTATTTTGCTCTTAGTTTACATCATTTCTGAAGACAAAAAGTAGTAGACAATCATCATTATCTGTATTCATAAATAATGACTAACCATGGCTGAATGAAGTCGCAGCACAAAGATGCATGCAGCGTGCTTATGGGAGCATGACTAATTCTTGGGCCTTGGAATGGAAGTCACATTAGCGATGCAGTGCTGAACAGGGATGAGGATTCCATGAAAAGGACTTTGTTAATTTGGATTGTGGATTTTAATTTTTATGTGTTTAAGCATGGATTGATTTTATTTATTTGAAATTATTCACTGAGTACTTTCAAGAATGACTTTGGGACATTGATATATTATCCTCATCTATCTATTAATATCAAATGCAGAGTGAGCAAACGAGCCTTTATTGTATTTTCATTATGTCACAAATTATTTCATAATGGCTTAAGGAAAAAGATATAGTCAATATTTAATTACAGTATGAATGTGTAACATACCCTCTGTATATGGTATAAATACTTGCCCCTTTGCATGATTGATCTTCATTCAAATAATGTAGAGCCAATTACAACTTGAAGTAGGCTTGTTTGCTTGCTGCCTAAAAAGTTGGTGGTAAAACATCATGTTCCTCTACTTGTTCCAATGAATGAATTTTTAAGACCATAGGGCAACATCCACTCCACCTCCTGATCATTACTTTTACTACTATGAATAATTGACTCGTGTTTTTCTTTTGTTTTGAAAAAGATAAGTGACTCTTGTTACATATCATAAAAAGATAAAATATTTTATTTTTAAATAAAATTTTTGTTATATAAATAACACAAATATTGTTTTAACTTAAATATTTCACTTCAAAATATCTAGATATAACTGCGGTATCTATAGTAAAGTGGTGTAAAAATGATAGAATGCCTAGATTAGACACATGCTTATGCATTGGTTGGGACTCTCAAAAGATACTCTTTCGGCAGATCAAGTATTAAATAGTTTGTTTTTTTAATATTATATAATAAATTGTTTTATTTATATGCTTAAAATCAATATCTTAAATATATTAAAAAATAATTTAAGTGAGTACTTGTTTATGTAATAATAATATAACTTTGATTTTTTTTAAAGAATATAAATATTTGGTTAAATAACTCAAAATTTGTAAGGTCAATCATTTCCATGTTTTTTCTTGAAAAATTACTCATAATGGATAAAAATGTCATTTATCATTTCAACAGATTATGCTATATCTTCGAAGTTAAACAATTATTTTTACAAGAAAATGATAAAAGTATTTTTGTCAAAATGAGATAAAAAAATTAAATGAAATATTAGATTTCTGAAATTTGGTTTTCAAAATGTCTTTTCATCAAACCATCTTTATAATTATGATAAAAAAAAATGTTTAACATATTAACATATTTACAAAAAATTAAAATGGTAAAATTTATGACGCCCTAAATCGGGGGTCCCATTGACAACCTGTCAACCCGCGATCATGTGGATTCTCGATAAAAAAAAAAAAAAACTATATTTATTTACTATTTGAAAGAGGGAATTTACAATGCTGAAATTCAAAATTAAAGGAAGGATAATTGGCTTGTTCAAGATAACAACTCTTCAGCAACACAAAAAAAAGGTAACATAAAGCTAAAAGACAAATGTGGGCCCTTATCCTACCCCACATATTGGGCCAAATGTTTGATTCGCAGTCCTCGGCCCAAGTGTGGTTCATTCTTTGATTCTGCTTCGGCCTACTCTGTTGCTTCAGCCTGAAGTTCTCCCTGCAGTATATTTCATCCAACATAACAGTTTATGATTAAAATGTATTCATAGAATATTATTATTTTTTAATTTAGAAAAGGTTATCAGATACTAACTTTTTATTTTTCAAACCAATGAAATTATTAATTCTTATTTTGGATATTTAGAGGAATGTAAATTACCTTTTGGGATTTCAAAATATTAGGTCCATGTGTCCAACTTATTTCGGATTTGTTGCAAGATATAAGAGGTTGAATTCTAAAAATTTATATAAAATTAATTTTTGATCAATTTTATGATTCTATAGTTTTGATATCATTCCTAATTGCAGAATTTATAGAAATTTATGAAATTTAATTTTATTGAAAATTGAATAAATAATGAGGCAAAATATTGACAAATATGGGAGAGTTTTGGTTTGGATTTTGGAATTTTGTGTAAATATTTGCTATTAATTTTTTATCAAGATTAATTAATTTTTATATTTGTTTTATTTTTAAATAATAATTTAGAAGATAAAAATAATGTTCGTTTGAATACTGTTGATTTTCCTTAATAACAACCTCACTGATTTATTACCCATCAAAGTTGCATAAAGTTTTAGTAGATTAATTTGTTTCTAAAACTAAGAGTTACCAAAAAATTTTAAAAATTATTTTGCATTATTTATATAAGAAATTAGATGCAAGCATAATAAAAAAAGAAAAAAGAAAAAAAAAATTAAGTATTATAACAATATTATTTGATTTGATTTTATTTAAAGAAAAGAGAGTGAGGTGTTTGATTGAGTTGATAAATTATTCACAAAAAACAGTTTTTATAGATTGCTTGGTAAAGACTCATAATAGCTTATTAAAGCTAACTAACTCCTGATGGGAAAAAGATACATAATATAGTTTTTGTTGATTGGGTCTTATAAAAATATTCAAATTTCATTTTTTACTCTTCTCTCCCTACAACAAGAGAAAACTAAAATTCTTATTAGAATGAATAATCTTTGTCAAAATTATATAACAAAGGTCTTTATATAAACTTACTAGAAGAATCCTAATGCTAAACAAACTCTAAAGTGCTAAAAATAAAGAATCTACAAAAATGTAAGTTAATCCTATAAATAATAGGAATATATTATATTCTATAATACAATATAATTTGGCAGTACTTGTATCTTATGATGTTTTTTCTTTATTTTGTTTATTTATGAAAAAAGTAAGTAAGAAAATAAAAATAATTATATATAATATGTTCAAAGTAATATAAAAATTGTTATGGTTTTTAATTTTTAATTTTAATTTTCCTCTAGTCACTTTTATTTAGTAATCTATAAAGTAAAGCAAAAAATTATACTTGCAAACTCCAAAAGTCAAACCCCTTTCCTACTGTCTGCTCCCTTGGAACTAGTGGAACATTGAACCAACTCAACTACCGCCCCTTAGCCAATAATCTATGCCCCTGAACTTATATTCTAGCTTCGTCATTTCCTTGTAAAGCATTTATTTGATTAAAAGAATAATCTTAAGTATTTCAAAAACATGAAACATAATTATGTTTTTATGCATTATTTTTTTTTTAACCGCTTCTTAATTCTTCTTTCGTAGCGAAACACTATTGGCATCAAGGAATTTTTATTATGTTCTTAAACTAAACTTTAGGAATTCAATGATTATTCAAGGGTGCAATTTTTTTTTCTTTATTTATGGTTCAAAAATTTTTATGATGTCATATTTGTGACACCCCAATTTCTGGAGGTCATTATTTTTTTCAAATATTCTAGGTCCCACCGATCAAAAAACCCATCTCTAAACCCCATGTGTACAATGTCCATGAACAAAGGCTCCATGAACTATGTCACTAACGCAAATAAACAAAGGCACAACATGTTGCATCGAGTTCGCTGGGATGCCGATCGCGGGTTAGAACCAGCGCACGCGCTGGGCCGTGTGCACCCAGTGAGCTGCACGCGCAGGCGCCGGCCGCGCTTGGCAGCGATCAAGCCGCTACGCAAAGTCCGCTCGACAGAGAAAACTTTGTCACAAATGTAAACCGCCCGACAGAGAAAACTCGTCACGATAGAATCACTGCCGCCACATCGTGCGCGATTCGGGCGAAGCCAGATCGCTTACTCCTCGCGCGGCACACACAATCTCATGTACTCCGCTTTGTCGCGATAGGAAGTTTAACGCCTTCGCCGCAACAAAGACTCTTTGTCGCAAAGAGCTTCTAAATGGGCAAGAGTTCATTGCTTGTTCTTTTCTCACACAATTTTTTCATGCATTTTTCAATCTACCGCTTATAAAATTTATACAGACAAGAAAGGTCCGGAAATGTTAACATCAGACTAGAACAATCTCGAAACTAAGTTTCTATTACAAAACTTATTAATTATATATACCAAACCGGGATATTTTATCCGTAAGATTACAAAATATGAATAGGCTACAACCCTACTTTTTCACTCTATTAAATCTCGACTTGTTTCCTACCACGACTAAGACTAAAAAATATGTCCCCAATAACCCAAGAGCACGCCCAAGAGAAAATTTCCAAGTATCGCCCCAAACCGGGGAAAACCGTCACCACCCACAACCCGCGCTAGAATCTACGTCTTCACGCATGGCCTATTAAGACAAGAACACGCCACTGGGCTCACATCCAACTCCAGAAATGTATGAGTTTTATACAAAAACGATTTAATTACACTCATACAATTTATACAAAATGGGTCCTTGCCCAGACCATAAAAAACGTAGAAAATACAAGATAAGTTAACTCGGCCATTTCTTCGCCTCTAAGGCCCCTGATAGCCCCTCCCCAAGGCCTTCAGATTCGAAAAGCGGTCCCACGACTGCATGAGCAACGCCCCAAGAGCGGAATTTCCCTCCTCGTGGCTAGCCCCACCTAAGCACAACGCAATTAAGACACAAACATTCAATACGCTAATATATATCACTGGGTGTATATATTAACAAGATTAATTTTTATGAATCATGTTATTCAGCTTACAATAATAACATAAGATTAGCTTCAGAAGGGTTATAACAACCGATACCATCTGAACTCCGCCACAAAGCCACAATCAAGACGTTATTCTGCGGCAATAACACAACATCACACAAATCAAGAATATCCGCGGATCGTCTGGGAAACCACTCCAGTGGATTTATTCACTCTGGCCCAAATCTTTGGAATCAAATCGCCATCCAGCCTCAACAAATCCCTCATCCATTATACTACCTAAACAAAAAGTAAAGAATAGAGAAAGACCCTACCTTTTCGAGTTTGTCAAATTTCTAAATTTGGTACCCACGTGTAGTCTCAGCCGTGTGAAAGTAACTGCTTCTCGGCTCAAGAGAAACCGATTTGGTCTGATCGTTTGGACTTTAGAGAGAAGGCAGCCTCTCTCTAAAACCCTCTCTCTTTCTCCCCTCTCTCCTTCTGCTCCCCTCTCTCTTTCTTCCTTCCCTCCCAAACCAAAGCTAAGATTCCTACATATGACTGTCCCTCTCATCGCCACGTGTCCATTCCCACGGACACCTTGATTACCTATCACCCATCTCTCTAACTTAGATTTCCTCAAATGACATGACGCCACGCTGTCACGCGAAATTTCCATCGAGCTTAAGTTTGATCGCTTCGCACCGACACGTGTCACCTCTTGGCCACTCCAAACGCGCTGCGTCCTACATCCTCTGCGCTCAAAATATGAAATTCACTCGCCTCGACCACGAAATTTGACGTGGTAACTAGATTTCGTGAGACGATTCCAACGATGAAGTCCGTTTCGTCATCCGAGATCTAGAAAAATTCCGAATTTTGACCGAAATTACCATTTTATCCTTCTTTAGGAAATCTGGATTTTTCGGGGTCTCACAAAATTTTCCTACAAATGCTACTTTTCACCTAAAATGCACATGCAATGGTAAACATGAAAAACGTCCAATCACATTCCATATAAATACCTAACTTCTCTATATGGAATATTACATGTCATGCATGAGATGAGACTCTCATGCTCCACAACCCGAGTCCTAATCGACTCTTTACACTGCATTACAAAGTGCAGGAACCACCATCGGGTGCTACACCCAATGATTTAAACCATCGGGACAACCCTCCAATATCTATACGAATTATATCAAATCCCGCGGTGTTTATTCACTACGCACTTCCTGTCTCACCACGCTTCATGCCTTCCGACACTTTTGCGAACCCTTCAATCGGATACACCCGACGTCAAAACGCGAAATCTCAATTATCTTGGAATCCGACGAAATTCGACTAGGTAACTAGATTTCATGAGACGAGTTCCAATCTGCAATTCCGCTTCATCATCCGAGATCTGAAAATTCTGTGGTTTTCAACCAAATTATCGCTTTACTATTTTTAAAAATTGTATTTTTCCAAGTTTCATAACAGAAAAGGGATCAAATTTGATTTTTCATAGAACAAAATACTATAGCGTTGTAATGTAAAGTGAATGATGTAAAAAAATAATTTAATAAATAAAAAAGGGTTTATGACTCTTATAGTAACATTGTTAAATTTCAATAGATGAAGTAAATAAGAGAAAAATAAAAATTATTTAAAAAAATCATAACAAGAACTTAGGTTGTCTTAATTGAATATTCTGTAATTAACTGTGAAATTATTTTTACAAGAATATAAGTTTTGTTAAAAGTAAAAAAAAAAAAAAAAGAACGGGGATTTTGTTCAAAATTTCCAAAAAAAAAAAAAAAAATCATTATTTGACTTGTGAAAATTATTTTAATTTGAATACGCATTTGAAGTAAATATAAACTCGTTTGGCCATATAACTTACCAACAATTTCCTACTTTTTGAAAATAGAAAATAATTTTTACAAACTCTTAATTTTGTTTAATCATTGTTCTCTAGATACAATTTCAAAAGATTAGATAGAAAAGGAAAACAATCATAAATTGTTTTCAATCAATTTTAAATTCCTTAGATTAATCATGGTAAATGCAAATGTTTATGGTGTGAATTACACTAATTTTTTTTACTTTATTTACTTTATAACTTCTACTCATCATTGCAATTCAACTAATACTCTATAAATTATTTTAAAAAAAAGAATTATATTTATGGCAATAAATTTTGTAAGTCATATATTTATTTATTTTTGTTTTTATACTTTTTTTTTTACTTTCTATTACAAAGTTATAGTAATTCTGTTATCTTGGAAACTTGAATCAGATCCCTTCCATTGGCTACAAATTTTTTATTTAAATAGAAAAAATACATTCATTTTAAGTTTCATTTTATTATCCAAAGCTTTTGGAGAGAAGGCAACATATTGAAGACAAGAAGAAGAGGAGGCAACCATCTGACTGGGTGGAGGGCGATATTCATATTTACCTTCAGATAAGGTTGGGTGCTTCCCCTCCCTTTCTAGTTTGTCTGAATTAAAGAGAGGATAGAGATCCAGACCCGCGGATTTATGGAGTGAGGTTCCTAGTTTTCATTTTTCTTGAAGAAAGAATTGAGTCTTTATATTAAAAACTGTAAATTACAAGTACAAGAGAAGGCCTTATATAGGCTAGGCTATACAACCCTAGGAAAATACAAACGAGAACGAGACTGAAGTTTGTTTCTTTCATGATCATGAAGAAGAACAAAACAGACACATCCAAAGACTCTAAGTAAGTCATAGATATAAAGAACCAAAACAAACATATCATAAGGAGTTTGATTCGAATAATGGGAGTATGACACCGACATGGTGTAAATCGACAAGAAGAGCAAATTTCAAAAACTAAGAAGGAGTAGAAGCTTATTAAATAGTAGTAGTACCGAACATCAAGAATATGATTTAAGTTTGCGCTTAGCCCCGCTATTTGCTTCGAGAAGTGCTCAGATAAGAGGAATGAGGAACAATACTAAATTGATGTAGAATAAAGGTAAATTCATGGGCATTATCAGATTTGAAAACTTTGATAGGTTTATAAAACTGTGTTTCAATCATTTTGGTAAAGTCATGGTATATTTGATAAAGTTCAGAACAATTTTTGAAGAGATAAATCCAAGTATATTGGGAAAAATCATCCACAAAAATAACAAAGTAACGTGACTCCACCGAGTAAATGGGAGAGGCCCCATACATCGAATGAATAAGATCAAAAGAAGAAAGAGCATGAGAAACATCATATTAAATGGTAGCAGCTTTGTTTGCCAAATTGACAAGGCATACAATCAAAACTCTTATTTAAAACTCAACTCAACAAACCCTTGTGAAACTAGTTGTTTAACCCAGAGATAGATGCATGACCAAGGCGAAATGCCATAGCAGAGAGCAAGTGCTCATTCCGAGACTGCCAGGCTGCAGAAACGAGAGGATCTGCTAATGAAGAAATATGAGTTTAAACAACCTTCCGACCCACGGCGGTCCCAACAACCGGTCCCGTCCGAGAATCCCGCACAACCACACCAATAGGAGGAAAAGGTTAGAGAAAACCAAGTTCAAAGTGAGTCGCCCAACGTAAAAGAAGATTATGAGGAGTTTGGGAATCAACATTGGAAACAGCATAAGCAATGTGTAGAGACATTACTAAGATGAGAGACATGCATAGGAGAACCATTTGCAGTGTATATGGTAGGGAGAGAAGTAGAAGTGTGTGAAGGTACAACATCAGGAGGAGAAGTCATATGATTGCAACAAGCAGAATCAAGAAGCCACATAGGAGAAGTACCTGATATCATAGAAAGAGCAGTGTTGGATACACTGGAAGATGGAAGATAAATCTGATTAACCATATCCTATAGATATGATATAGAGAGAGATGAGGTAGGACCAAACTTGGAATGGGAGTCCATAGCTGATAATTCAGACTTGGTCAAAGCAGTATGTTTAGAATAATACACTGACGAGTGTAACAGGTTTCAACAGAATAACCTTTGTTCTTACAGAAATTGCAGATAAGAAGAGACTTCTTATTATTATGTCGTCTGACATTAATCCCTTTGCCTTTGGAAACAGAGGTAGGTGAACTGACAGAGAGAAAACAGAGTAATGGGTCACACACTACTGAGTAGCAAGAAACATGGTCTGATAGAAATGGGTTCGGGCCTAAGACGTCTCATTATCAACTAACTTATTAATAGCTTAGAGATCAGTTGGTAAAGGATCCCGATGGAGAATATGACTGGCTAATTCAAACTCATCACAAACCCCATTAAAATCGAAACAACCGCCCTTGTTCACGATGAACATAAAACCACCTGTGTCACGGACTCGAGAGAAACCGGTTCGATGTAATTAATCGATCCCAAATAGATTTTAATGTACTGTGGAAAGACAAGATCCGCCACCGTTCTTGACGACCCGATAAAGTTCTGCGGTGAGCTGAAGTCGCGAGCACTAATTTCGCCCAAAGATACTGTGGCAACAAGTAAGTTCCAAACTTTTCGTAATATCTATGTTAAACTCATCAATAATGGATGAAATAGGGACAGATTACTTAAACTAAGTGATGATCCGATGATTAGCACTTTCCAATCCTCAACTGAATGACATGCGTGACCGCTTTCATTCACTCGTCTTAACAGTGACGATCACCAAAGACATAAAGCCACAACTTGTGGCCTTTGAGATAACTACACATGGCTTGAGACCACCGAGCAAAATTATCTCCCATTAAAATAACATGAGCCTGACGAAATCTCATCACCCGACATCGTAAATTTTGAATCAAAAAACGCATGCAAAAATGGAATCGGACGCTGAAAATAAGCAAATGCACTCTAGTCAAAATTTCAGAATCCACAATCGTCGACGTGGCAAAGTCATCAGCGCGGTTATCTGGCAATGTGCACGGAGGAAACAAGGATCAACTGTGGTTTTGGCTTCTGCAGAAAACAAGTTGTACGGCAATGGTGGTGTTTGCCAAAAAGAAGCTGGCACATGGTCAGAATGCCTAGACTGCAGAGCAAAGCTAAAAAAATGAGAACTCCGCTTCCGATACCATGAAGAAAGACTTAAGTCATTATATTAAAAACTATAAATTACAAGTACAAGAGGAGGCCTTATATAGGCTAGGCTATACAACCCTAGGAAAATACAAATTACAATATAAGGAAAATACAAATTATGATCCTAGGAAATTACAAAATAAATATAACAATATAATAATCTAATATTTCTTTAAATTCTGTCATCCCTTTTATTATTTCTTTTCTATGTTTTGAATTTTATTTTATTTTTCCTTTTATTGCTTTTCTGAGTTTTGATGTTTTCTTAAAGGGCAGTTCAGGTGGAGAAGAAAAGAAAGAAAATAAAGAACATATCTTAAAGAACATGACTTAGAGATCTAGACCCCTTCTTGAATCAGATTTCCTAGTTTTAATTCGTTTTTCTTTAAATTCTGTCATTAACTTATTTATCTTTTATTCCTTCTTTTCAGAGTTTTGATGTTTTTTTTTTCGTTTTATTGTTTTTCTGTGTTTTGGATGTTTTCTGTATGCGCTTCATGAGAAGAAAAGAAGTGAAAAGAAAGAAAAGAAGGAAAAAGAAGAACATGACTTAGAGATCCTGCACTTTCCGGAATCGTGATTTCCCGTTGTTTTGTTTTTCTTTAAATTCTATCATTCTTTTTTCTTCATTCTTTTCTGAGTTTTGATGTTTTTGTTTTTTTCCCTTTTATTGTTTTTCTGACTTTCGATGTTTCTTTTCAAGGCAGTTCAGGTGGAGAAGAAGAATGTGACACCCCATTCCCGGGGGTCCGTTCACTACCTCACAATCCAAGAGAATACAAGTGGGATGTGTTATCCGACGCCACTTCGTAAAACCCGCAGAGTCTCCTTTACGGGAGTCTACCTAAATAAAACACTGCACGAAACTCCCAAAGCTAGCCCAATATAATCACAATGATACAACATGATAAAAACCCGCTGGGCCCATACTTCATAACATCCATAAAAACATACCGACTATATCCACAGTTCTAAGAGTTCAAATGTTTTGATTTTATACAACATATATTAAAATATTCTAATTTAATACATGTAAATATCAACAAAGCCAAAGCCAATAATCCGCTTTCTTCTCTAAAGAGGCCTCAGATCGAGCCGCCTTTGCCGCACGCTCCCTATACCGTAAAATAATAGTATCCCTTCGACAAAGGTGAGCCACTGCTCAAGAGGGAATCACCCTAAGTGGGCTACTCTCCACCTAAGCGATGCAATGCTCCAAATAAACACACATTCAAACAAATGCATGATCCTACTAACGCCTACATGCCCAACTCGGGGATCCCGAGTCTCAACGATTTCTCACCTCGCCTAAGCCTCGTATGAGAATTATTGTTTGTTAGTGGACAACCCTCCGATGTGGACACCTGTCGTCTCCGACGATTGATATATTATTTGTTTATGGACTACCTCCGATGAATATCAATTAGGCCGTCTCCGACAATTGATATTTTTAATTTGGACTACCCTCCGATAATTAATATTTTTAGACAACCCTCCGAACCATTTACTCTAGACTCATCTCATGCACTCACTCCTATAATCGTAGGGTGTTCTAGTGCATATGGAATGCATGTATGCCAATTCCAATACAGTCTAATTCACATGTAAATATATAAGCATGCGTATATTTACGAAACATTCAATTCACACAATCATGTCATGTAAATTCTCATTTCATTTTATCAAAATTAAATTTCACTTGAGCTAATGATCAAACAAGAGTAATTCCATTTAAATCACTCAACCAAACACATATTTTCACAAAAATAATTTTTGTGATCATCAAGCCGTGGAATGCGAAACCTCATCGCTCCTTTCAAAGCACAAATTATCATTCAATTTTGTGAACCTGTGCTCTACGACCATTTCCGACCTTTTACACATCAGAGCATCATTCTGCCTGGAAATTTGCCATGAATAGCCAAGCGGCAGTAGACGGTCACGAGATTTGTCACATGGATTTCAAAAATCAACCTGTCGTTCGAGGTTTGGGGCCAGGTGAAGCGACCCCTCACTGGCTAATTCGACTCAGGCAGTAACAAGTTACGCCAGCGAAGAATAAAACCCAAGTAGGGAGAAACCCTACCTCTCGGGTTGAAACTCCCTAAATACACAGTACCCGCGAAGCCTCTCCGGCGTAGACGGTTCTTCTTGTCTCGAGGCTGGGCGGTCGGATACGTCAGGAAACACAGAGAAGGAAGACACTCTCTCTGAAATGATATCCAAACTACTATCTGAGATTCATACTCTCGTTTTCTCATTTCTTTTGAAGAAGCGTATTATTTGTCCTCTTTTGTCGTACTACAGCTTAAAAACGATTAAAAATGACATTGTGTCTTTCACTCGATTTGACATTCGACACTATCTCGGCCGTCCATTTTCATCATTTCTCTACTCATACCACTTATGGCACATGAGTACTAGTTATATGTGACTTTTGTCACGTCGAAATTTGTTTTACGGCACCCGAACCGTGATGCCTCGAAAAACGTGTAAATTTCGACTATCTCGGAATTCAACGAAATTTTACATGCTAGCTAGATTTCATGAGACGATTCCAACGGTGAAATCCGTTTCATCATCCGAGATCTAGAGAATAAATTACGGATTTTTAACCGAAATAACAATTTTGTAATCGAAATTCTGATTTGCTTATTAATAAATTGGAATTTCACAAGATCTTACAAAGAAAATAAAGAAACCCTTGGAAAATGCGACCTAATAAATCATATATGGTTTTATGTTCTTTTTTAATATTATTATTATAGTTTTTGTTTCCTTCATGGTTTCTGTCTAGGTTGGATTTATAGAAAAATAATTTAGAATTTATATTGGCATTCCCATGGTTTTGATTTTTCTATTTTTTTTTTAATTTTTTAACATTGACTCTTTTAATGTTTTTTTTTTCCTGAATATACATTCCATTGAAAATCCAATATATTTGATTCTTTTAATCAATCCACATTTCTTAAGATGATTTTGTAATTTTTGTTTAGGATACCAAAATAAAGTTTATATTCCATTCAAAAATAAATAAATAAAGAAATACAGTTTATATTATCTAATAATATAAGATATAAATTCATTTGATAAATGCATATATCAAATTTCATGTCACTTTTCAAGCATATTAATCTCCATAGTATGTGTTGTCAATGCATGTAATATCTTTTAATGTAAATTTTATCCTCTTCTTAATTTGGTCAATGCATATAACATATTTTGATTTTCTCCATAATTTAACAAATTCTTGATTTTGTTGAATCGTTATTCACCATATACAATTTCTATAACTTTTTTTTACGTCTATTTATTTTGCAATACATTATAATAATTTGTTCTTCTACATATTTGTCTAATTAGGACTTGAACCCTGGACCCATTTCCTTCATAAGTCTTATTAGCCAACCCGAGCTCTTAAAATTAGATTAAAGGAAAACAATTTTAAGAAACAATCATAAATTGTTTTCAATTAGTTTTAAAATCGATGGAATCATGTGGTAAATACAAATATGCATGGTGTGAATTACACAATCACGGCCCACCATTCTCAAATATCAAATTCTTAGAAACATCTTGTTATGAATCACAGAAGTTCTGATGCATGGGAATATCAATTCAAGAATATAAAGATAAAATAACATAAAGGTGCACGAAGGTTTTAATGTGGTTCAGTCAATTATACCTACATCCACATATGAGAGAATCTTTCCACTATTCTTCAAAACACAAAGTACGAGATTTGAGTATCAAAGTGTTACGACGACTAGGAAAAATCACAAAATAACAAAATTCTAGGATGCTCACAATACTACAAGAAATTCACAGTTTATCGACAAAAATTCCGTTGGTAATTACTGATGAAATATCTACGGAACAAAGCGTATTATTTTTTCCATATTTTTGCTACCATTTACAAGCGGAATGCACATAAAATTGCAAGCGGAGTATTAGTAGGTAATTTCATACGGCTAATGTGGCGTGACTTTAGTCACCAGATTTCTGAAGCGGAATCGCGCGGAAAATTATCAACGGAAGTTTTCCGTAGGTAATTTTTTCACGCCAACTTTTAGGTACCATTTACCAATGGAATACCTATGACATTCTGCAAATGAAGTGTTAAAGTAGAGTAAATTTTACTATAAAGTACCTCACAGTTACCGGCGAAAGTTACCGATAATCTTGGTAAGGTAAGAATTGCATTATAAAATTCAGTTTATTTACCTATAAATTACTAATTCTCTTAATTTTGAACATTTTTGGTAATATTATTTTAGGAAGAATTATAAATATAATTTTATAAAATATGTTTTTAATGTGAATCCATAATTTGAGTCAATATAAGTTCTTGAAATCTTTGATCAGAGAAAAAAGATTCAACATAAAAGAAGAAATTAAATTATTAAAAATTGAGGTGAGAAAGCCATGTTTGACTATGTTTGACATGAAGCCACGAAGTAACATTCAAACAAAAGTACTAAAGTTGTATTCCAAATACAAACAAGCCCTAAATCATAAATTCATAATTTTTCATATCTCAGATTTGTTTCTTTTTATATTTGAAGATTTTAAGGTAAATTCAAAAAGGGCAAACATGTAAGTTATCTTCTCTTTACCTTTTCCCCTTCTAGAAAAAGGAAAAAACCCTAAAAACAGTCAACTCAAAAATTGAGATTTGTCCAACAAGATTGTTATGACAATGTATCAAGTTCAAAACTTTTTCAGCTGTTCAGATTCACCTCAGCGCACGGCTTTGCTTGTAAGTTTCGTTATTTTGGTGTTTGAATTGTTTCCATTTCTTTGGGTTTTTGTTTGTTTTTCTTTTATTTTGGTTTTTTGTTTTTATTTCTGGGTTTTGAATTTTTAGTGTTGGGTGGAGTTCAGAATTATGATGTTGAAAGTATCAGGTAGAATTTTAACTTCATTTTGCTGTTTGGGCTTCTGGGTCTGTTTGGCTGCTGAGAAAATGTGCGAAAATTGTAGATTTTTTCGGTTTGGAACGATTTTCTAAGGCGAAGAAGGCTCGAGGTCAAAATTATTTTAAACTCATTTTCTTTTTGTCTCATTATTTTTATTTTTATTTTATTCTTTTTTTTTCAGGGTTATGAAAGATTTGGTGGCGAGTTTGCATTGATTCGTGTTACTATTTTTTCTTTTGTTAGTTCTCAAGCACACCCTTTTATTATTTATAGTTCAATTTTTTAACCAACTTTAACAGGGAAGAGTTTAATTATCAGGGAAATTTGATTAGATTATTATCAGCATTTGTAGATATTCTTAATCAACTAGCCAGGCTATACTAAATCTGGAATTTTTGGCAGATTTAAAAGCGCTATAATTAGAGATATCTGATACAGGTTCAAGACGATGTTTACATTCCCCTGTAAATAAATAGCTAGGTTCTGCGTTTTGATATCTTTTGGGTTACATATCGATCTGGAGAGATTTTTTGGAGAATATAAGGCGCATTTAAAACTGTAAAGGTCGAATATAAAATTACCCCGATGTATTAATATTTGGTTTCGTTTCGGAAAATCGTTTCGTCTTAGTTTGGTTGAAAATAAAGAATAAGAAAATCTGTTTGTAAAAACCATTTTTTTGAAAAATTAAGTTAATGAAAGCAATGAAAATGTTTAAAAATGCGAGTTCTTATTCATTTTTCTTGAATTTGATTTTGTCGTTCGAGTGGAAGACGAAAGGGTGAGAAAGAAGAAAATAAATGCAATCCGTGTTTTTCGTTTTATCGTCTGGGCCAAATAAGTGTTTTGGTTGAATTCGAAACAAGGAAAATAACCTGAAAACGGTTCGGTCGTATATAAAATATTGAAAATAGTAGATTCATTCTTTGTTTTGAGGCTTGTTTTATACGGTCTGTAGCTAAATGTGTTTCTTCATTTTTGAAAAGTTTGAATAGAGCAGAAAATTTTCTACCTCTTAAACGGGCGCAGAGTTTCGGATACTCGTGTGTCTTCTTGTGGTGATAGTCGATTGCAGTTTAGCAATAGTGTTGGGAGTAACAGGGAATCTTGGTGATGGCCTCCTCGAGGATTTTGATTCCTACTTGGAAGATATCAATGATGGATTGACCATTTCAAGGATGGTGAGTAACTCTGTCATCAAGGGGATGGTGAATGCAATTGCACAAGAGGCAGATGAGAAAATTGCTTTGGGCTTAGAGTGTCTGGATTGAAGGAAGCATTGTTATCATTTGGATGCAGATGAAACCAGCCGTTTAGGTCCCTGAAAGTTCTCCATGAGGCAAAAAAATACAAAATGCAGGTCATCCTTGAGTCTTTCAGCTGCTTTGGAGGAACATGACAGGCTGAGGGATTCTTTGGGAAACCTAAACAGGTCAGCTGAAGAGAGCAAGTTTAGAAGCAAAGAAATAAGTGGCATAAAGGGGACCTAGTCCTGAGGAGGATTAGTTCAAGTTCTGAGGTGTTGGGATTGTGTGGCATTCTACAAAGGGAAGGCATGTGAAAAATCCAAGGAATGGATAAGACAATTGATGCTCCTAATGGCCACATTAGACAATTAATGTTTGAGTGAACATTAATATTGTATACTTATCTAAGAGTATCAGTCTCTGAGTGGTTGCAGGACCGGGAGTTTCAAGGAGAGATTGAAGCTACGGTGATCAAGCATTCTATTCGAAGTCTCCAAGAAAATTTTGAAGAGATTATAGTATCAAGAATGCTTATTTTTGTAGTAATGGAAGTCAGTATGGACCAGAAAAGATGGAAGAGATGTCAAGGTTGCGCCAAGAATTAGATGCCATTTCTAAGATGCTTTCCACATCTGAATCTGTGCAGTTAACATCTCATGGTTCGTGTGATATTTGTGAGGAATGGAATAATACACAAGGGACTCATCACTTTCACCGAAAGGTTTTGAGCAGCCATGTTTCACCTGCAACTTCAGTTTCACCTGCAACTTCTCCTTCCTTTCTGATTTGTCTGCATTATAGAGAGGATAGAGATCCAGACCCGCGGAGTTGTGGAATGAGATTCCCAGTTTTCATTTTTCTTTAAATTTTCTGTCATTCCCTTTTATTCATTATTTTCTATGTTTTGATTTTATTTTTTTGTCCTTCTATTGCTTTTCTGAGTTCTGCTGTTTTCTTGAAGGGCAGTTCAGGTGGAGAAGAAAAGAAGGAAAATGAAGAACATATCTTAAAGAACATGACTTAGAGATCCAGACCCCTTCTTAAAGAACATATTTTGATTTTCTCCATAATTTAACAAATTCTTGATTTTGTTTAATCATTATTCACCATATACAATTTCTGTAACTTTTTTTACATCTATTTATTTTACAATACATCATAATAAATTGTTCTTCTACAAATTTGTCTCATTATAACTCGAACCCTAGACCATTTTCCTTCTTATGTCAGTACAAGCTTTAAGCGGCAGTGGAATCTTACAGCCCGACTGAACTTTAAGAATTAGATTAAAAAGAAAAACAATTTTTAAGAAAACAATCATGAATTGCTTTCAATTAGTTTTAAAATCGATGGAATCATGTGGTAAATGAAAATATGCATGGTGTGAACCACACAATCACGACCCACCATTCTCAAATATCAAATTCCTAGAAACATCTTGTTATGAATCACGGAAGCTTTGATGCATGAGAATATCAATTCAAGAATACAAAGATAAAGCAACATAAAGGTGCACACAAGTTTTAACATGGTTCGGTCAATTATCACTCACGTGCTTGAATGAGAGAGAATCTTTACTATTCTTGGCTTGTGAAGTCTGAGATTTGAGTATCGAGTGTTGTAACCAGTAGGAAAAATGCCCAAAAGAACAAAATATTAGGATGCTCACAATATAGAAAATATCTCACAAAACTCTCAATCCATAAAACCCTTACATCTCTGCACACATAGAATAGCCTTTACAAGTCCATCTCTCTCTCATAACTTTTTCCCCTCGTGACCTAGAATATTTATAAGGATATTCCTAAAAGCTTTCCTTATTCTATAAGGAAATCTAATATTACAATAATATAACAACTAAGAACTATTCTATAAAATATTTTTTATAAAAAAGAATTAATACTAAATAGGAATTTGAGACATATTCTAACAATCTCCATCTTGAATCAAATTCCATCACATATTGATAAGAGAGTAATCAACTCCACCTAGAACTAAAATTCCTTTTATCTTCATTTTGTGTGCTTCATAATCTTTTGTTCTTCCAAAGATCTTTAATTCTGAAGCTTTGAGACCATTTGTTATAAATCGCGGAAGCTTTGATGTATGAGAATATCAATTCAAGAATACAAAGATAAAGCAACATAAAGGTGCACGAGGGTTTTAACGTAGTTCGGTCAATTATACCTACATCCACAGATGAGAGAGAATCTATCCACTATGCTTGAAAACACAGAGTACAAGATTGTAGTGTCAAAGTATTGCGATGATTAGGAAAAATCACAAAATAACAAAATCCTAGGATCCTCACAATACTAAGAAAATATCTCACAAAACTCTCAATCCATTAAACCCTTACATCTCTGCACACATAAAATAGCCTTCATAAGTCCATCTTTCTCATAACTTTTTCCCCTCATGACCTAGAATATTTATAAGGATATTCCTAAAAGCTATTCTTATCATATAAGGAAATCTAATATTACAATAATATAACAACTATAAATATTCGAGAGGAAAAAGTTATGAGAGAGATGGGCTTATAAAACTATTAATATTTGATGCATAATAGTTAATAGAGGTTTAAAGATGAGTAATGTGAATATTTTGGTATTGTAGGTAAGCCCAGCAATCGGGTGGGCGAGGCCAATGATGGGTAGGCTAAAGCGAGATAGAGCCAAAATTGACCGTATTTTAGGCGAATTTTATGGCCCGGTAAATACTAAAGGCCCGAGTGGCTAGACCAAATAGCCTTTGGAAAGTAAAAAAAATTATAAGCCCGGGTCGGGGCGGGTCGGGCTATCGGCGGGACCATATTAGATGCAGCGAGGTGAGCTCGGTTTTTCGGGCCAATAATTTAATATTGGCCCGTACAATTTTAGATTGGGCCAAAATTTTGGCCCGTGGTCGAGCCGATTTGCCATACAGTGTAGGCATCCTAGGTTTGTTGTTTTTCTAATATCGCGTAATACTTTGTTACTCCAATCTTGTACTCTATGTTTTTGGAATAGGGGAAAGATTCTCTCATCCGTGGATGTAGGCATAATTAGCCAAACCACATTAAAACCCTCGTGCGCCTTTATGTGGGGCCCTAGCTATCTTTTGTGTTCTTGAATTCGCAATCTCGGTAAATCCAAGCTTATGATTATAACAAATGGTATCAACTTTCGATTTTAAGAAATGCGAAAGAAAGAGAAAGATTATAGAAACACAAGATGAAAGATAAAATAATTTCAATTCAAGGTGTTGATTTGCTTTCTTATCAAGATGTGATGGATGATTGACTTGATGAAATTTGATCCGAGGTGAAGATTGTTAGAATATATCTCAAATTCATAATCAGTATTAATTGATTTTTGTAAGTAATATTTATAGGATAATTCATAGTTGTTATATTGTAATATTAGGTTTCTTTATAAAATAAGGAAAGTTGTTATGAATATTCCTATAAATATTCTAGGTTTCGGCGTGTGTAGAGATATAAGGGTTTAGGGATTGAGAGTTTTGTGAGGTATTTTCTCGGTATTGTAGACATTTTAAGATTTTGTAATTTTATGATTCTTCCTAGCTAGTCGTCACAATACTTTGATACTCCATTTGCTGCTCTATGTTTTCAGAAATAGTGAAAATATTTTAAATGACATGAATGTAGGCATAAGTAACTTAGGCTATCATTAAAATACTCGTGTGACTTATGTTGATTTCTTTATCTTTTATGTTCTTAAAATTCATATTCTTGTGCATCAAAGCTATCACTTTTATAACACATCTCATTACTCTAATTATTGTCGAAACTAAGTAGATGCATGAATGACTATAAACAAAACTCAATTTTGGACCTCAATGGAACCAATGGAAAGATTCAATGTGGAAGAACTTTTTTTTTTAATTTTTTAAATTGCTATGATCTTGAAACCCTAAATGAATATTAATTTTAACATAATATATAAAAAAGGTTTGAGTATCATAGAAAGTAATTCCAAAAATCTAAACAAATCAAATATTATAAAATTTAAAATATATTGAAAACATTGAAAAAGAAATTAAAATTTTGTTAAGTCCGCGGTATGAAATATAGAAAAAAAATTAAAGTTAAATAAAATCTGAACCATTTTTAAAATTTTATCTAATCTTGTTTTCTTGCCAAATTAATCCAAACAAATCTTATAAAAATTATTTCTATCCATGGATTAAATTCATCTATATCCCTCAGCAAATATGGCATTTACAATATCAGCATATACTCAGTAACCAAAGTGCAAAATTGATATCGTTTAAAAACATGTTTGGAGGGAAGGAACCATTGAGCTATAATTTCGTCTTTAAAATATCTGTTTGGAAAAGTATTTTATAACATTTTAATTTTTAAATTTATTTAACCATATTTATCATGTTTTATTTACATTATTTAATGTATTTGAATTAAATAAATAAAAATTTTAAGATAAAATATATTATAGTTTATTTTATTAATGTTATTCTAGAAATGATCCGAGATTTTTTTTTTCTATTTATCCTATGATTTTTTTAAAAAAAATTAAATATTTTATTTTAGAAATAGTAAAAGTATACATTTATTCAAAAATACAAAATTATGATTAATTTAGTAATATGGATTCAATATAATTTTAATAATTTTGATTATTGAAATAAATTAAATAATAAAATTTTAAAAATTATATCGAAAAATATTTAAAATTTTATTTAAAAGAGAATATATCATATTTTAATAAATATATATAGACAAGGGAAGAGGACTATATATATATATATATATATATATATATATATATATATATATATATATATATATATATATATTTCTCTTCTCTTCTTTATATATATATATTATTTATTTATACAAGGGAAGGGGAAAACCCTAATTATGAGCTTGTGACTATCCTCCTCGGCCAAAGATGGCATCTCCTGTCCTTCTCCAACGCAGTGCCGACTTCTCTGGGTGGGGTGGCCCAAGTGTGGGGCTCTCTTCCATGGAGTTTTACAGCCATTCCGACCAACCTATCTGAGACCTCATTCGTCTCGCGATACACATGGTGGATCTCTACTCGCCAATCTTTGCTGAGCAAACTGTAGCATTCTTCTACTAGATTTTGGAGACTGCTCTGGCTAGCATTCCTTGACGTCAACCACTGGCTAAGGAGGAGGGAATCTATAGCTAATATCACTGGCAGATACCCTAGCGCTTAAACATATCTCAGACTGTGAATAGCTGCCCAAAGTTCCGCTCCCAGTTCAATACAAGAACCCAACTGAACCGAGAAGCCCCCAACCTATTCCTCGTCAATCTCTGAGTACCCCACCCCCTCCTGCTTGGTTGGCTTCCCGTTTCCAACAGCCATCAGTGTTAAGCACATACCAGCCCCGCTGTGGGGATTCCCACACTACCCAAATGGTCGTGGTGATGCTCCTCCTACACTGCAAAACCACGTTGCTACAGAAGGCCGAGTTCACCTTCTTTAGGTAGGTTCTGATTGTTGCAGTTTTTTCCCTAAGAGTTCTCTCACCATTCCCGAAAACCACGTCGTTTCTCCACCTCCATATCCACCATAAGCAAACCACAAAGCTTTCCCTCCAATGGTCTCCTCTTGCTGCCATTCCACTCCTAAGGTTCCATTTGAGCCATTGATCAAAGGGCAGAGAATTTGTTTCCTCCCATTTATTCCGGCTAATGAGTTGTTACCATACCTCCCCTGCTCGTGGACAGCTCCTGAATAGATGGTTAAGGTCCTCCAACTCTCCTTGGCAGAACTTGCAATAGGGGTCTTAGGTCATTCCACGCCTCCATCTCTCCCTATTGGTCATCAGTTTACCATGTCCCACTACCCAAACAGTGCCTTAAGTCGTTGAGGTACCTTCGTCTTCCAAATCCTCGACCACCAAGCAAACTGGCTGGGCTCCCCATTACCGATGGCAAGGGAGTATTCAGACTTCACCGTGAAGGAACCTGTGGGGGTAGGTTCCCAGAGGAAGCCTTCCTTGTTCTCCTCAGTATCGTTAAGCAAAACCGGTGCCAAGATATCTAGAATGTGATGCGGAAGTGTCCCAGTCCCAACCTTGGACTGCAATCCAGTAATCTCTCACTAATTTATAAAATTCCACCAGTGGAATTTCCTTCGTCGCCACTTCCAACAGAGACTGCCCATGAGCCAATGTCTCTCCAAAACATCATGTTTCCTCCATTCGTGATTTTCCCCCTTACTTCCTTTGTTTGGACGTCCCTTGCGGATACTATTCCTCTCCATGCATGTATTTGCTTTGCAGGACCCGAACCCAGAGCTTGTCCCTTGTTCATGTGCTGCATCTTTCTAATTCCCAGCCCCCCTTTGCTCCTCTTTGGTCACCGTTTCCCAATTAATGAGGTTTTTCTACCCTCCATCTCCATCGTGTCTCTCCAAAGGAACCCCGGGCTTTTCTGTCTAAGGCTTCGTTAAGGCCTCTTGGTAGGAGGGCAGTTTGCATCTAGAAGAAGAATGAGGTTGATGACAGGTGCACAAGGTATGTTTGCCTGCAAGGGATAAAAACTTAATTTTCCAACTCTCCAACTTGGTTTGGACTCTGTCCAGCAAATTTTGATAAAGGCTTGTGTTCACACGGCCATGAATAGAAGGGGCACCAAGGTAGCGGCCCAAATCCGCTGTCGATGAAATCCCTATGGCCTAGGCAATTTCCTTGGCTTCGTGAGACTTTTTTTGGAGAAGAAAATATTTTACTTTTGAAAATTCACTTTTTGTCCTGAAGCTTTACATAATAGGTCAAGGCATTCCTTAATGATTCTGGCTTGTTCAATTGATGCTTCCACAAAAAGAACAAAAGAACAAGATCATTGCAAAAAAAAGATCAGAAAGGTGGGGCGCATTCCAAGACAATTGAATTGGTTTCCAATTTCCGATGTTGACTTCAGAATGGATGATGTGGCCAAGCCTCTCCATGCAAAGTTCAAATAAATAATGGGATATCGGATCACCTTACCGAATGCCCCTAGTAGGCTTGAACCAGTGAAGCTGCTTCCCATTCCAAATAATGGTCATTCTGGCGGTTTCAACACACTGCATGATATTCTTGACCCAAGAGGAAGGGATGCAAGAGAGTTTAGAGGTTTCCCTTAAGAACTGCCAGGACAATCTGTCGTATGCCTTCTCAGGTCTATTTGGTGGTCATAAAGCCTCTCCTAGTGGTTTTGGTTCTCATAGAATGGAGAACTTCTTGATAAATTAGGTGTCTGAAATATTCCTTCCGGGGACAAAACTGCTTTGGTTCGGGGCTATGATGTTGTCCAAACCTCTTTGAGTCTATTGGTGAGTGTATTGCAGTTTTGCCGATGTTTGGTGGGGACTTTAGGCTGGGACCTAATTAATATCATTGACTCCGTGCAGGAGGCTACCTGTCTCAAGGAACCTCAAAACAAAACTACAAACTGAATCTCCCACTACTTCCCACAGGTTCTGGTAGAATCCTGAGTGCATCCCATCAGTTCCCGGGGCCTTGAAGGGAGTCATTCCAAAAATTGCATTTTTTACTTCCTCCTTTGAGAATGGTTTCAATAACGTCGGAGTTTGAGTTTCTAACAAGGCCGGAAATTCTCCCAGGATATTCTGCATAGGCTGTTCGTTTCCCTTACTTGAGAAGAGGTTATGATAATATTCTGAAACCATGTTTTCAAGAATACTGGGTTCCGTGATCCATTCCCTTGTGGATTTTCTGAGGGTCGTGATTCTATTTCTGCTCTTCCGAACAGAGAAGACACAGGGTAAAATTTAGTATTTCTATTCCCGGACGTCCTATTCTCTTGACTTTTGAAACCAGAAAGTTCTTCCTGGTTTAAAATGTTAATAACTGATTAAACTTCCTGTTCCTATTTCTTTGCTGCACTGTCATGTTATTGCTTCCTGTTTTTTCTCAATTTGTTGCAGTCATGCACATGTTAGTAGTGCACCCCTATTTTTTCTGCTTTAATCAGTTATCAGGTCTGTACCCCTGCCTATTTAATGAGCAAGCTTATTTAAAATGATACGCAGCAAAGAACAGAGCAAGTTTCCAGCAGAAACTCTGTGTTCATCTTTTTTTGTCATTGATAATTTGTGTAAACGTGTCTGAGTTCCCAACAAATTGGTATCAGAGCCAGGTTGGGTCTTGTACAAGGTGATTGAAAGAAGTGAGCAATGGCGTCAAATGCTATTTCGTCTTCTCAGCCTCTCATTCCAGTCTTCAATGGAGAGAAGTACGAATTTTGGAGCATTAAGATGAAAACTCTATTTAAATCCCAAGAACTTTGGGATTTAGTCAAGAATGGTTATTCAGAATTAGATGATGATGAGGCTCGGCTGAAGGAAAATAAGAAGAAAGACTCAAAGGCATTGTTCTTTATTCAGCAAGCAGTCCATGAAAATATATTTTCAAGGATTATGGGAGCAACAACATCTAAGGAGGCCTGGAGAATTTTACAGAAGGAATTCCAAGGGGATGCAAAAGTCATTGCAGTAAAGTTGCAATCCCTTCGGCGAGATTACTGAAACCTCCCGGTTATGAAAATCATTAGTGCATGCGGATTTTCTCTCAAGGTCTCTGTGGTATCAGGCAAAATGAGGTCCTTCGGCGAAGCGATTATAGCGACAACGGTGGTCTCGGAAATCTTACTTGACTTATTTGAAATTTGATCATGTAGTAGGCGCAATTAAAGAATCAAAGGATCTAGCTATTTTTCATTTGAATAGTGTGGGATGCAGCTCATGACTCGCTGAAGCAGATGGCATGAGAGCAAAGCGAAGAGAAAGCCTTCACGTTAAAGGGTGAGACTTCATACTTGTGAGGGAATCTCGGCTATAACAATGGGCATTTTGGAGGCGGAAGAAGAGGTTTTTTGCGACGGAGGATTAGGAAGAGGACGGACGAGTTGGTGATTGGCAAGGCAATCGGAGTTCGGTGCCACTCACTATGACGCTATGGGCACATCAGTAGTGAGGAAGATGGAAAAGCAAACAAACTATCTGCGAGAAGAGCGGGAGAAGAAGATGAGGAGGAGTTGAGTTATTTATAGCCGGATCGGGAAAGCGATCGAAGCTCGGATGATCTGGTTTTGGATAGTGGTTGTTCCTAACCATGTGGTCTGCGTTTTTGTTCGAAGAACTAGATGAATCATACAAGATCAAGGTGAAATTTGGGAGATGACAAACAAATGCAAGTTGAGGGAAAAGGCATTGTAGCAATTAGCAGTGGTGGAAACGTTAAGCTTCTTCACAACGTGCTCTTTGTTCCCAAATTAACACAAAACCTGCTAAGTGTGGGACAACTGGTGGCCAATGGATTCTCAGTGTTGTTTGAAAATTCTTCATGCATAATCAAAGGAATAGAAGACTCTGCAAACCAAGTCGTAGGTGAGGTAAATATAACCTAAAGTAAGTTGTTGTTTCCTTTACAAATTTTTTACATTGAGAAGCATGTTTTAGCTGTTAAGGAAAAGATGAATCCAAACTGTGGCACTTAAGATATGGACACCTAAATATGAAAGGATTAAAACTACTATATCAAAAGGAAATTGTTTGCTGGGTTGCCAAGTATTGAGTCTATAGATTTTTGTGAAGCATGTGTGTATGGTAAACAAAGTAAAAAACCATTCCCTATTGGAAAATCATGGAGAGCTCAGAGTAATTTAGATCTTATGCATCTTTGATTTATGTGCTCCAGTGGCAGGAGTCTTTTGGAGGAAGCCGTATTTCTTGTTCTGAGATGATCATGCGAGATAGTGGGTATATTACTACGCAATTCAAATCTGACTTTCGAGAATGTTTAAAGTTTAAGGCCTTTAGTGGAGAAATAAGGCGAGTAAATGCATCAGGCATTACAAATGTAGACCAGTGGGAATTTCTCTCCAAAGACTTTAACATTTTTCGCGATGAAAATGGGATTCAAAGGAGGCGAAACGGCTTCATATACACTGAGCAAAATGGTGCGGAGCAGAGAAAGAATCGTCGCGTTAGTTGAAATAAGCGAGGGTTTGTTGCAAGCGAAAGGGTTCTTGAGACAATTTGGGGAGAAGATTTGTAGCTACGGCCGGTTACATATTAAGTTTATCTCCAACAAGGTAGTACGGATCAAACACCCTATGTAGCTTGGGTGGTAGGAAACCACATGGAATTAAGCCATTTGAGAATCTTTGGTTGTGTGCATATGCTTTGGTTGATGCTCATAAACATAGCAAGAAGCTTGATGAGAGGGAAATCATCAAGCGTATTTTGTGGGTTATTCCACTAACTCCAAAGCCTATAGACTATATGATCCTATCAATTGCAAGGTTATTATAAGCAGAAATGTCATTTTCAATGAAGAGGCAAGTTGGGATTGGCAAGAAAGTGAAGAAGGAATTGTGCAATTTGAAGTTCCAACAAGCATGGAAGCTCAACCAGATGAGGGACCACTTCAAACACCTCCAAGCTCTCCTTCCACCTTGGTGTCCTCAAGTTCTTCAACCTCGTCAGGTGTAGAGAGCAGCTCCTCTTTGTCAAGCTCACCGAATGATACTCCTCCACGGAAGGCATCTCTAAGTGAAATTTATGCAACAACACAAGCTATGTTTGTTGCTGATCCAATAATTTTTGAAGAAGCAGCCGAAAAAGAGGAATGGACCAATGCCATGAATGAAGAAATTGCAGCAACACAAAGAAATAAGACGTGGGAGTTGATGAATCTTCCCAAAGGAAAAAAGGCTATTGGAGTAAAATGGGTCTTCAGAACAAAGTTTCATGTGGTGGGCTTGTTCAAAAACACAAAGCTAGATTAGTGGCAAGGGTATTCACAACAAGAAGGTGTGGATTCTGAAGAAACTTTCTCTCTACATTTGCACGATTTGAGGTTGTAAGAACTTTACTTGCTCTAGATTTGCTCAGTTAAGTTGAGTACGTTTATCAATTTGATGTTAAGTCGGCCTTCTTGAATGAGTGAATTGGAAGAAGAAGTTTATCTCGGCTAAAGGTTTGTATTCTGAAAGGAAGACGAGGAGTTTACAAATTGAATAAAGCCTTGTATGGATTAAACAGACACCTCTCGAAACTGGTATGCAAGTGAAGTTCTTACTTCCTGAAATGGCTTTGAAAGAAGTAAGAATGAACCCCTCTTTATACAAAAGGCAAGACAAAAATTTTCTTTTTGTATGTCAACATGTTGATGATGATATATATGGGTTCATCTTCTTCACTTATTGATGAATTTGATATGCATGAAAAAGGAGTTTAGGATGACGGTTGGGTTTATTGGATTCTCTTGGAATCTGAGTAAACAAGTTAGACGGGGTGTTTATCTCACAAGAAAGTATGCTATGGATCTTCTCCAAGATTTAATATGATGAATTGTAAGGCCGATTACTACACTATGAACCTGAATGAGAAGGCTGAGTAGATGATGGAATTTGGTTGGTGGATGAAAAGCTTTTCGGAAGCATGGTTGGTGAATACAATTTTTGACACACACGAGGCGAATAATACACTCTCGATGGGGCATAGTCTCAGTTACATGCATTCTCCCTCGAAGAGCATCACTTTGAGTGCTTTGCTAAGCGGATTATGCGTTATGTAGGTAGGCTTTGTGGATCTTGGCATATGGTATTATCATGTATCATCTTTTAAATTAATTGGCTTTACTGATAGTGATTGGGGCGGGATGTACGAGGGACGAGAAAGAGCGCCGAGGCTACATATTCAGTCTTGGTTCGGGGCTATTTCTTGGGCTCGAAGAGACGAGGCTACTACGGCCTTGTCATCTTGAGTTGAGTATATGGCAGCCACTTCTTGACATCGGCAAATTTGGCTAAGGAGGTCTTGATTGATCTTGGCGAAACGGTTTGAAGAAACTAAAATTTCTTGTGTGTCGCGGCCGTTGCATTGTCAAAGAACCGATATCATAGCGGGAATAGCTTATATTATTGACATAAGGGCATTTCCTTCATGGAGATCTCTTATTCTTGAAGGAACTATAATCTTGAAGTATTGTGGAGCGGATGAACAGGATTCTTTGATATCTTGGCAAACCTCGACGAAATAAGCATGAATATCTAAGCTCTTCTTAGGGTCTGCGAGTTTGAATCAAGGGGAGTGTTAATAAGCGATTCAAACTTACTGTTCCTATTTCTTTTTCTTTGCACTTTCATGTGTGCTTCTTGTTTTTTCTTAATTTGTTGCCGATCATGCACACGTTAGTAGTGCACCCACATTTTTTGCTTTGTCAGTTGTAAGTGCGTACCTACTTTATTTAATAGGCAAGCCCATTGCAAATAATCTGTGACAAAAACGACGAGTTTCAGTGAGAGCTTCTTGTGTTCCATCTTTTTGTCATTGATAATTTGTGTAAACGTGTCTGAGTTCCCAACATAAAATAGTATCAAGGTCTTCTGGTTTAAAACCCGGAAAATTTTTAGTTTTCTGGATGCTTAAAGTTGTTTACAGGCTCCAGTGAAGTAAGCTATAGCCAACTCTTTTCTTATTTGAAAAATGTTGCCAAAGTGATGCTTGTTCAATATATCTAAGGCTGATGACAGTATTGGGATGTTTTCATGTAGAGGTAAGCTGTTAAACCAATGATCCTTGACCACCTTTTGAAGTCCAGGATGGGAAAGCCAAGCAAGCTTGATGTACGGCGAGTCTTGTCAATTGATCTCGCTTTTAGGAGTCTTATGAGGGATAGGACGGTGTGATTAAGTTGAAATCCTGCAACTACGAGTTCGAGAGAAATTGAGAGCAGTCTTTATTGGCTCTTTCCAAAGTGCCTTCCTCAAATATGACCTAGGGCTTCAATAAATAATTGAGAGAAGCCAAAAGTTCTCTTATGCCAGTTTCACCTTCATGTGGATGAACTGGGGGTGGGTTTTGAGAATCTCTACCTTCATATATTCTTTCCAGAATACCCATATGCCTCACGTATAGCCTAGAGGCTTCCATTTGTTGGATTGTTTTTAAACGTTTTATTAGCGTTTTTTAGTGTGAATAAATTGTAATAAATGAGCTTTAAATTAGTAACGTTTTTTAGTGTGAATAAATTGTAATAAATATGTTTTAAATTAGTAACGTTTTTTTTAGTGTGAATAAATTGTAATAAATATGTTTTAAATTATTTATTGGCTCTAATTGTCATCTTTATATTTATGAGTTTTATTTGTATTAGCTCGTGTGTGGCTTTTGGAAATACATTGGGTGATAGAGTGAAGGCTTTCTTAGGTTCGTTGGTATAGGATTTTGGGGTGCAATTTCCAGAAATTCTCGGTTAATTCGTTGTATCCTGGGAGACGAACACTCCAATTGACCATGACAGTGTGTGGAAGAATTCGTTTAAGGAAAGCATGTTTAAAGCGGGCCCTCGAATCATATTGTATTCATATTCGGTTTGTTGAGCAGGTTGTTTATTAATCTTAATTTCATTTTATTTATTGATTTGTAATTTAGAATTTGCTATCTTACATGGTGTGTTATATTTAGCCTTAATTTATATAATCTCACATTTACGTGTGTAATTGACCCGACAATCTAAAAGCAGATTCGTGGTCTCTGTTTTTGAGAAGCGTGAAACGGGTTGAAGTGAAAGGAGATTTTTTCCTTGGTTTATTTTGTTAATTTATATATACATATTTATCTAATCTTTGTTCGCGGTCGAGAATATCTGGATTAATTTTTTTTTCACGAAACTTGTTTTTAAATTTGTTTGAAAGCGGTTTATTAAATTTTGGACATTTGATTAAGAATGAAATTAAAAATTTTGAAGCAGTGGATCTCTAGCCCGTGTCGGGACGAAGAGATGGCATCGGTACGGCGGGATTCGATGGCGAGGTGTGTTTTTCTCTGGGTCTAAAGCCCAGAGCCTGGAAATGGAAATGGTCATTTGGACCATTTGGAGAGTTGAAGGTGGGATTGAGACGGTCGTTTAGGCCTGGATGCAGTGCGCGCATGTGGGCTTTCAAGGCTGGGAGGCGCGGAGTGCAGGCTTCTTTGGCTGAATGAAGTGAAGTTTGAGCTAAGCGGGCTAGTCACGATGCTTGGGCATAAGGTTGCAAGAATTTGCGTGTAAATTTGGGTCATTATATGTGGGCTGAGAGCAGGGTACACGCGGGTCGCGGGTCAGGTGGACACGCGGGTCGCGCGTTGGGTTGGTGTCTGGCGTATCAAATTTCTTCCGGGCGCGTGGTTGGAGCTAACCCAGTTTGTTATGTCTTGGTAGAGCGTGGCGTTGAGGTCTTGTGGCGGTGCCTTGTGTGAGGCGCCGCGTAGTTGTGGCGTGGTATGCGTCTTGTCATGTCGGGAGAGAAGAAAAAAAAAATTTCTCTTTCTTTGAAATATTATTTGTTGCATTTTGAAAGCGATAAAATTAGCGTTCCTTGTTTTGAATAGGAAAATGGCTGATGTGGGAATCTTCCAACCTGGGCCTGATACTATTCAGGTTCTGCGGCACAAGTGCCAACGCCCATTTGTAAAGGTCGGTGAACCACGTTTGGCTTAGGAGAAATTCAAGCGTTTGAATTTCTAAAGGTGGCATGAAGATCTTTGTTTTATCTGACCACAGCGAACCTTGCGAGGTTTTTAATGAGGTCCTCAGTGAATGAAGAGGATAGAGAGGTTCTCTCATGGCGTTTGATGTGGAAGAGTTCGGAATTCTCATGTGGAGTGTAATATGAGCAGTCTAGGCGATGCTTTGTACAATGTTTCTTGTGTGAAAAGGCAATTTGGGGCATGGAGTCCTTAAACAGAGGAAATAAGGCGGGATCTTGGTGCTAAGGGATTTGTCGTGGGTAAGTTCCTAGATTACAAGATATGGTGGACTCCGGGCGTAGTCGGTCGAGTCTGAAATTTCAGTTAATTCTTCTTAGGATTCGATACGAAGGATGGTCTTAGTGAAGCCTTTCAGTTCGCGCTATTATTGAGAAGATTTGCCTCAGAATTGGAAGGACTTGAGAACTACCTCGAAGCATAAGCGAAAGGAAATGAACGTCGAAGAATTGATTGTCGGACCCGAATTGAAGAAAGGCAATGGGCGTTACGAGAGAGGGTTCATTTGATCTGAAGTAAAGGCCAGTAGTAGTGGGCATAATTCGGGCTCGAGTTGAAAGAGAAAGGGAACAACCCAGAGAATTGATGCGGGACGAAAAGGAATATCCGAAATTCAGGGAAGTGTGATTGTGAATGGGTCCGCAGCGCGGATTATGGAAGCATCGAGGAAAAATAAGAACAAAGAGGCAAATGTGATGGAAAAAATCACACGAGGTTGATGACACTTGAACCTCACCGATGGTCTCACCAGTGAACTTTGATTGGGTCGGAGCCCGAAGGAGTGGTGGATCGATACTGGTGCAACCCGCCATGTCTGTTCGGATAGGAATATGTTCACTTCCTTATTTGATTGATCGCGCGGGGAGAGAGTTGTTCATGGGGAGTGCTGCGTCAGGCATCAGGGACGAGAAAAGTGATCTTGAAGATGACTTGGGAAAGTCCACTGGCGAACAATGTCTTTGTATATGCAGTCCAGTAAGAATTTGGTTTAAGTTCCTTTATTGAACAAACAAGAATTTAGGATGGTGTTAAGTCGACAAGGTTATCTTATGCAAGTGGGGATATTTGTAGGAAAAGGGATATGTTTGTAATGGGTTGTTTAAACTTAATGTTATGGTATCAAAGCCCAAAGCGATGAATAATGATACTTCTTACTGGCGTATTTGTTGAGTCTTCTAGTTTATGGCATGGTAGACTTGGACATGTGGTAATTATGGTTCTCTGAGGAGATTAATTAACTTAAGTGTATTCCCGCATTTCAAATTGATAACAACGACAAGTGTAGGACTTGTGTTGAAGCAAAATGATAAGGTCATCTTTTCAATCGATTGAAAGAAACCTTTGAACCCTTGGATATGATCCATAGTGACATATGTGATCTTAAATTTACCCAGAGCAAAGAGGTGTGATAAGTATTTTATTACTTTTGTTGGCGATAGCACGAAGTATTGCTATATTTGCTTAAGAGCAAGGATGAAGCTTTAGAAAAATTTGTTTTCTACAAATTTGAAGTTGAAAATCAACAATAAGAAAATTAGTGATTAGAAGTGATCGTGGTGGTGAGTATGTAACAGTTGGTGATTCTTTTGTATGGAATGACATAGGGATTAGACATGATCAACTCCACCATATTCACCTCGATCAGATGGTGTGGTGGCGTAAAAATCGTACATTAAAAGAAATGATAGATCTGATGCTAATAAGTTAAAGTTACCTCGGAACATGTAGAGAGGAAGCTATTTTGTCGGCGAATTACCTTTTAAATAAGGTACCCCGGAAGGATGAACAAAAGACACCATATGAGCTATGGAAGGAAACCCGACGCTACATAAATACCTCACGAATGTAGGGGCGTCTTACGAAGTCATTGTTCTGACACACCTAAAAGGTGAAAATAGGTCGAGTGTGATTGCATCTTCGTGGCTGCACAAAATAGTAGTGTATTCGATTTCTTGTATATAAGTCTAGAAATCCACGATATACACGAGAATACGATTATGGAATCAAGGAATGTATCGTTTTGAACACGTTTTCCATGTAAGTTCGAAGAGGGACGAGTTCGTCCTAAGCGAAGACATTTGAGGTATGAATGAAGATAGTAGGGATCGAAACGAAACGAAACGAGAAGTTGAAGATGAACCTCAGCGCGGCAAAAGAATAAGGGCCCGAGGAAAAATCATTTGGTCAGTTTTTTGACTTATATCTTGGAGAAGCGAACCTCAGGCTATAAAGCCCGGTGAACTCTTTGGAAGGCTCTTTGTGGAAAGAAGCTATCAAAAGTGAGAATTGATTCCATCTTGCGGAGACCATACACATGGGAACTAGTGGACCTTATCGGGTATGAGCGACAGGTATAAGTGGATTTTCAAAGGAAAATGGCGATGGAATTGATAAGTCTGAGCCAAGACTTGTAATTAAAGGGTTACAAACAAAAGGAAGGTCTTGATTACTTTGATGTATTCTCCGTGGCGAGAATAACTTCCATCTGAATGAGTACTATTGTTGCGTTACGAAATCTTGAAATACATCAAATGGATGTGAAATTTGCTTTTCTTAATGGAAGTCTAGTGAGGAATCTACGTAGGAACCTTTGAGGGTTTTGCGGCTCAGACGAGAAAGAAAGTTTGCAGGATGTAGTAAAGTCCCTATATGGCCTTAAGCGACACCAAAACAATGGCATCACAAAGTTTGATAGCGTAGTCTTTGGCTAATGGAGTTTTAAAATCAATGAGTGTGATAAATGTATATATGTCAATACCGAGTAAATGGCTATGTCATTTTGTGTCTTTATATTGATAACACATGCTCATTGTTAGTAGTAGCTTGATGAAATGATCAAATCTACGAGGCTATATTAAGCACAAGGTTTGACATGAAAGATATGGGACTTCTTGATGTGATTTTAGGAATTAAATCTTGAGAACCTCACGATGGACTAGTTCTTAGTCAATCACATTATAATGGATAAAATCTTGGATAAGTTCGGTAACGATGATTACGGTGTGGCTAGGACACTATAGATGTAAATCTTCATATGTCAAAAATAGAGAGAAAGAAAAGTGTCTCGGTTGAAGTATTCTAGAATTGGTGGGAGCCTAATGCCAGTAGGTTATTGCAAGACCAGATATAGCAGCTTCTGGCAGTTAATGCGCGTGGTGATACACGATAATCAAATGGTGATGTTGGAAGAGGTGTAAGAGTATTAAGGTACCACGGTATACCGTGATTATGGATTGCACTACACAGATATCAAATTTGTGTTGGAAGGATACGGTGATGCCTGTTGTGGATATCTGATCTGCATGAAGAACTCGAAGTCGACTAGTGGATATGTGAATGTTCACTAGAGGTATGACAATTTCATGGAAGTCCTCGAAACAAACCAGCAATAGCTGATCCAGCATGGATAAATTCATTGCTTTGGATAAATGTGGTGAAGAGGCTGAATGGTTATGCAATTTCTTGGAGGATATTCCTAGGTGGCCAAAGCTTATGACAGCTATATCTATCCATTGTGATAGTCAGTCAGCAATAGGCAGAGCGCAAAATGTGATGTATAATGGCCAAGTCTATACCCAGACTTACATCGTCGGAGACACAACACCGTTAAATGACTAATCTCAAATGGAGTTATCTCACATTATTCTCTAAAAAGATCAAGGATAATATTGTGGATCAGATAATGTAGGGTTAAATAGAATTAGTTGAGAAGTCATCGTGAGGGTGGGACTAAAGCCCATGGAAATGAACAATACGATGGAAACCTACCTAATTGATTGGAGATCCCAATATCTAGGTTCAAAGGACAACAAAATTATGGCGGTTTTGGATCCTTTGTGGGGGTTTTAACCTCCTGTCCATTCCTATGATGAAACGATGTGATATATATATTGGAGATGAGGTTAGCTATGCTTTTAATGATTCTAATGTATCCGAAATCAGAAAGGAGTAAGTACTCATGATTAAAAATCACCTATGTGAGAGAAGGGCAGCAAGGAGAATTGTATGGACCTGATTCTTTAGAAACTCTTACGAGAACGAGGGGAGAGAGATGTCACGGCCAAAGCGGACATACGGTGGAAACAGGGAATGCCGGGAAGAGTCTGTGTGAGATATATGTCATTTACATAAGCGACGAGGAGAAGGTTTCAGGGACATCGTGTCTACCTTTAGTCGATAAAGTGAATATATTCTCATGAGAGGGAAGGTTCAAAGAAGGATAAAACCTACCTATCCTATGCTATTATGAGGAGCTCTATCTGAGATTGTAGTCTTGCATGTTCGACAAATTCATTTCATGTGGGGGTTGTTGGATTTTACAAGCGTTTAATGATTTTTTAATTAATGAATAAATTGTAATAAATATGTTTTACCCCAAATTAGTAACGTTTTTAGTGTGAATAGGTGCAATAAATATGTTTTAAATTAGTAACGTTTTTAGTGTGAATAGAGTGCCAATAAATATGTTTTAAATTATTTATTGGCTACAATTGTCATCTTTATATTCACGAGTTTATTTGTATTAATAGGTATTGTGGCTTTCAAAATACATTGGGTGATAAGTGAGGCTTTCTTAGGTTTTGTTGGTATAGGATTTTGGGTTACAATTTCAGAGAAATTCAGTAGTGCGTCGTATCTGGGAGGCGGTACTCGATGATATAAAACCATATAGGTGTGTGCTGGGCCAGATTAGTTTCAAGGAAACTGCTGTTTCCATAGACTCGAATCATCTGTATTCATATTCGGTTTGTTGAACAAGTTGTTTATTAATCTTAATTTCATTTATTATTGATTTATGGCGAATTTAGAATTTGCTATCTTACGCTGGTGTGTTATATTTATGTATTTATATAATCTCTACATTTCTTGTGTGTAGTGATGATACCATTTCTTATCCATTCATAAAACCTAACTTTCTTCATATCGAATCTGCCTTAACTTGACCTTTATCTCAAGCCAGACTAAAGATGGTTGGCTTATTAATTCTTATAATATCATCTTTCTTTATGCGAAAATTCCTTAGAAAGTGCTCATTCTTGGGTTCAAACAATTATTGACTGAGAGAAGTGATTAGAGTTCTTTGGGTCATCCCAGATCCTTTTGTCTTGTCCCCCACAGCCCGAACTTCCTCAGTTGGCGAACTCTGCACTTTAGCGCATCACTCTATCACCCCATTTCAAAGTGAGCTATCTGACAGCTCTCTCCACAGTCTGAGAGTGGGTGATTGCTTTGAGGAATATGTCGGTCGTACACTCTTGGCAGGAACTCAGCCTTTTTCTGACATCACCCCATGTGTTAGTCACACACATGTGGTATTCTTTCGAGTGTTACATTTCTTAGGATTTGGCATTGCCTCGGGATAACCGATGCTCAGAAGCCCTTAAGGTTCTCTATGATGTATGAAGTTTGTTCATGGCTAACTATAGGTGGTGGTTTTATAGTGTGACCAAGGTCCTTAATATTTATGGGGTCACATAATCTTTGTGGATTACCCTTATCCTCCGATCATCTTCGTCTTCATTGAGACCACCTCATCCACTCCATCATCCCTCGGTTGAGTTTCTGTCAGCGACAAGTTTATCTGAGATGAGTTTGCGGTTACTTCCCACACCATCTCGATCACCGGTGTAGTCCTCGTCTCCCTTCTTTGGGCGTATTCTCTTGTTATTATCTTTGGCGATTGACTTCCCTCTGTTGATGGTAGTTTAGAGGTTTGTGGCCACCTTCCATCTAAGATAAATTTATGTTTACAAAATAAGTTTTAATATATGAATTCTTATTTATTTATCATTTTTTAAATCCTCTTAAATATTTTATAATTTTAAATAGTTTACATTTTATGGATATTTTATTAGCCTAATATTCTTGATATTTCCGATATAATCATAAAATGAACTACCGTATATCCGTGTTTACCAATATTTTCATCATACATGCACATCGCAGCTTTGTATGTAGATAGTCACCATGTTACCTGCTTCTTTGCCAAGCTTCTTATATCATACTGAACAAAGCGATACTTTCATATCGCATGCTTGGAAGGCTAGCAGGTGAGTGCTATTTTTGGGCATTTTGAAGGACAAAACCACATCATTCTATATGTATCTACTTTCAATGATAAAGGGATACATTTGCGACCCGATTCTTGACTTAAAATTGCTTTAAATTGTTAATGCGATATAACAATTTGAAAAATACATAGTTATAAATAACATTGAGTTGTCTTTATAGTTCTTATCACTTTTATATTCAATCTATATATGTTTTATCATATATCATTACTTTGTATCCCTTTGATCTTCATTTTGCCCTCCTTCCTTATCAGAGATCTTCATTTCTACCTCCCTCACTCCCTTCCTGATCATCTTTGCTCCCCTACACGATTCGGTCGTCACAAATCATTTGAACTCTAACTTGGCCCATCTCACATCTAAGTTTCCATAAATCGAGGGGATTAACGGACTCTGTAAAATCCCATATCTCTTAATCCTTTGTTTAATAATTGTTGCTGCCTCAAAAAAAATTTCGATTATTACATATAAATTTTTAGTTGAAAAATTCACTTTTTTTCCACTTTGCCTACGCAGCTCTATTTACATCAAATCACTTTGTTGCGAAACCTCGAGACTCATCAAAAGTGCATACTTGAGCCCATTTTTGAGTTTTGGATTAAAATACTATTTTTTTTAAAAAAAATTACAAAAATAGTTTGTATTTGAAACAAATGGTTTAAAGCGAGCCTGGTTGGTGGGCCAGGACCAGCGGTCAGGCAAAGTCGTAGGAGACAAACCGATCCAGTCCACACAGGCTGAGAGTGTCTACTGTTCAGGTTGAACCACCACTTTGAATCTTGACGGCGGTAGGATGGCCGAGTTAGGCCGTGATTATAGAATCGGAGGTTCATCATTTATTATTTTGAAAATTTTAAAGCTACCACGATGTCATTTAGGGTTTTATTTATCTAAGCGGCGTCGTTTGATCTTCTTTTATCTTCCATGCCACGCGCATCTTACGGTTCGGAGTTTTGGTTTTGATTTTTTTCTCTGATAGAAATCTCTGCTCTACTATTTTTGTTTTCTCTGTTGGCAAACCGTATTCCTCCACGGCGGTAGCGCTGCGGCGGCGGCCGGGAAGCGGCCGAGCGTGGTACAGGAGCGCCAGCTCTGCTCTGGTTGGTTGCGAGGCGGCTCACGGCACGTGGTAGCGGCTCCATAGCGGCAGCGGCGGCAACGCCCGGAAGTGACGATGCGACGGCGGTAGTAGGGCGGCCACTCACTCTCGGTTGTGACCGATGGCATGGCAGATCCATCGGCAGTGGCGTGATAGCAGCGGCTGACAGCAGGAAGTCTTCTCCCCCGACTCTGGCGACATATCCGGGTCAAATGGGATGGTCGATCCTCCTCAAACTCGCGATAACGGCGCATTCAGAGCGGTGCAGGTACCATTCCCCCGCCAGAATGATTCTTTTCATTGATTCAATTTTGAACCTTTATTGTCATTGACTCATTTGTAGTTTGAAGATTTTATAGATTAGGTTGGGATAGACCTATATCATGTTTTACAATTTTTTAGAAATTGTGAAGTCGGTGTAGCAAACTATAAAGGATGAATTCTTGAACTGCTTGAACATCATTGTATTTTGGATTTATGAGAGAATCAGCGATTATAAGGCTGGAAAACTCAAAAATGTGTTGTGTATTTTACGATTTATGAGAGAATAAAGCAATTGTGGAAACTGAAACTGGAAAAAACGGTTGTATTTTCGGTTTACAGAATAAGTATTGCGACTAGACAGTGGAAGACATTTTTAGGAGTATTAGTTGAGGAGTTTAAGAGACAAGTTTAATTCCAAACAATTCATAAGTTTGTAAACAATATATGATGACTTGAGTACCAGTTGTCATCAGTTTACCTCAAGCCTTAAATTCAGGGGACACAAACTCAATTTTCTAAGGTTTTTCTTCTTTTCATTCAATGGAAAAATCATGATCAATCAAATTTTGAGGTCATAATTAGATTGAGTTTCGTGGTCTCTTCCTTTTCCATAGATCCAATATACCTAGAAGGTTTGGTAAACTAAGCAAATGGGTCCCTACACGTAATTTGATATAAATTGAATGAGAGTGATATTGAGTGAGTGTCATTGAAATACAATTTGTCACATGAATGATATTGTTTGCTTTTACAAATTGATGAAAATCTGAATCAAAACTTGACTCCAACGTTTGGATTAGATTCAACATCAAGACTCAAATTCCTATTAGAAGCCGAGACTCAATGACATGGGGTATGTTTATGAAGAAATTTGTTGTTGAATGGAAGGAAAGCTCTCATATGCATGTGCAAAAAAGTTACTAAAGGTGGGAATTCATGGAATGAAACAACACCTTCTTTGGAGTAACGAGGGGATATTGGACCATAGATCAGTTCCCCTCGATGTTAAATATCGAATGGAGATTCCTTGCAGGATTTTAAAATCCAAAAAGCATCTCAAGCCAGTTATGAGTTTGAAAATCCATATGGTCCCTGATGGCCATGTCACAATTTGAAGGGGATGAGCAACAAGTGAAGAAGAGGTTCAACAAGTGCAAAATCCTATAAGACCAGAAATGAGTGGAAAAAGAAAAAAAATCAATAATGGATGATATTTTACCACCAAGAGTACTCGAGGGCTCAAACCTTCCATTAGAGTCATTAAATGGGAAAGAAGAACATTTGAGCAAATATGGCATATTGGGAGATTTTTTTTATGAGATCGCCATCCTACTAATCTTTGTAGATTCCTTCTACTTCAAACCAATGTTGGATGATATAGCTGCAATTGGTCTGTATGGATACAAGATCCTCTGTATCAACTACGAGTTAATCTTTTGAAGGATGCGAAAGAAGTTCAATTACTTGTATGATTCTTATAACGACTTGGCAAAAAGTTGGGTGTACAATAATGGGTGATGGTTGGACCGGATAATAGACAAAGAACACTTATCAACTTCATATTTATTGTCCCAAGAATATCATTTATGATCGTGGTACTTAGATGTTGTGAAAGATGCAAACAATTTGTTTCTACTATTTAGGTGAATCATTATGGGTTATTGTATTTGTGGTTCAAATGGTCTTTGATATCTGAAGAAGTGTGGCTGCAGAGAGGAATTAATTTTCTCATAATCTCATACATTAATTGGTCACCTTGTGAAGCTCATTTGCCTTAATTTAATCTTTAAGGATATTTGTAAGTTGGATCATATTCTTTGAGCTTGCAAGATGTGCATCAAAGGTGACAATTTTGTGTATAATCATGTGCTTTTGTTGGATTGGTTAAGAAAAAGAGAAGGATGGACAGAGATTCTCCGACCTGGTGCAACTCGCTTTGCTACTACATTCATTGCATTGAAGAGCCTTCATGATCTCTGAAACATATTGATTTGCAAGCTTTGGTGACTAGTAGTTCTTTGCGAGACTCACAGATATTCAAAGGGATAATAAAGGTAGAGTTGTGGTTTCTATCATCTTAGACCACAGTTTTGGAATGATTGCTTCATAGTTGTGAAACTCGTGGCATCCGCATGCGCTTATTGCGTATTGTTGATTGTGATGAAAGGCCTTAATGGGATGTATGTGTGAGGCATGTATAGGGTTGTTTGGGCATCATTGTTTAATCATAATAAGAACTATACAAGCCTTATACAAATATCATGAAAGTAACGTTAAGGAATGAACAACCCATAAAACGTGTTCAGTGACTTATTGGTTGAATCTATGTTTCAATATGATCAAGAAAACTTTTGTGACAATGGGAAGTCATTGGAGGTGTTATGGACATTATTGATTAAAAAAAGTCATCAAGGCAAAAACAAAGTGGATGAGTTAAAGTTGTATACGTGATCGATTAAACTGGAAGAGGCTTGCATATTCTTGGCGTGAAATACACAACTGGTAAATCATACTTGATCTATTGCTTATTTTAAGTAGTTATACTTTAATATATACCGATGTACTTAAAAATATAGATTGTTATATTTTTTAAACTTACCAATGATTTTTTTTTGTCATTTTTATGTGTAATAATAGAAACTAAGATGAATAGTGGAGGCTACATGGATATAATTGCTAAATTTGCAAAAAGTTGGCAATTCAAATATTGAGCGAACGTCATCATGCCACAGGTGTGAAAGGGTGGAGGGCGGAGTGTTTGAGCATACATTACGAGGAAACGGGTTGGAACATGAGGAAAAACTTAATGATCTTGTATACATTCATTACAATTTAGGTTGAAAAATGGGTATAAATATTCATATTGTTAGTTTGATTGGAATTTCATTTTGGATAGTTTAGGTTCTCTGACCAAAGAAAAGAAGCTATGATCTATTGACTATGCATGTATCGATGAAACTAAATTTGGATTATTGATAAGGATGAATCGAAGAGCTAAATCTTGAAGAAATGGAAAATCTTTTAGTATGAGAAGGATCTCTTCCTACATAGGACTGAGCTCAAGTTCGACCAACTCAAAAGTGGTTAGAATAACGTGACTTATTTTAAATTGTTGTTATTTTACTTTTAAAATGGTTTTTATTGATACATATTCATGATCATGTAGATGATGGTGGTGTGTGTTAAAGTTGATTTAGAAACTTTAATTTTCCATTAACCAATTTGACTTTTCACATCCTAATTTTCAATTGAATGAAGACATGTATTTATATTTTTTTTAATTTTTATGCATGACTTATTAATATGAAAACTCTTGATGTTGACATTTCATATGATTGAGGACCTCTCTTTCACTAGATTACGTGCGCGTAAGATAAACTTTCTGATGAAGGTAGATGCAATTATCGAGGATTATTCACATAACTAAGTGAAGTTATGAAGAGATAAATTTTCAATGAAGATTGGTGGAAAATATGTTTGAGTTCTTTAGCCTTCCATTAGTAGTCGTTAGACATGATATTTTCAATGAGTATGGGTTGAAGCTATCATTTTGGATTCCTTTGGAAGAGTTTGTCATACATAATTGCATCGGTGATGACAAAGAATTGCAAGATATGATTAGGATCTCTTTTCTTCCCTTTGATCGCCCCATGGATTGTTTTGAATGAAGAACGCATTGTTGCCAAATTACTCCGACCACAAGTAAGCCGATCGATTCGTCTTTATGGGAGCTTAAACAGTTCTCCCAGCTCCACATTTATTGCCTTGAGTTTTGGACACTTTTCCACCTGAAGAGTTTTTAAAGTGCTCAAACTATAAATATTATCGAAGACTCAAAGAGTTTGGGCAACCACATAAGTCAAGTGTTCAAGCTCATGTGAATCTAATTGTTCAGGGTATTTCTGTACATGTTTTCTCAAATCTGAGGCTCTCTTAACCCTCCCATATTTTCCCCCAATCTCAGAAAAACTCTTTGTGGGACAACTGCCATGAAGAGTTTAAGAGAAATCGAACTACAAATGCAGTCAGGAAGACTCGAAAATTTTGGCGATAACTGATTCAGTATTCAAGCCCTTGTAGATGCCTGGTGTTAGGGGTACCTCTATTAATATCTATTTCTAAATTAAGCCTTCTTAACATTCCCATATTCTCCCCGTCTAAAAACTCTTTATTGGACAATTTTTCCATGAAGAGTTCAAGAGTGCTCAAACTACAAATGTTTTGTCGGGAAGACTCGAAGGCTTGAGCAGTAACAAGTCTAGCTTTTAAGCCCCTTGTAGATGCCTAATTGATGAGGTACTTCCTATTATACCCGCTCCACTAAAATTAAGCACTCTTAACCTTCCCATATTTTCCCCAATCTCTGGAAATCTTGTTATTAGACAACCTTTTAGATGAAGAGTTTCAAGGCTCAAGCTGCCAAATCACTTGGCCAGGAAGACTCAAAAGTTTTTGCAACAGCAAGTTCAAGTATTCAAGCCCATGTAGATGCCAGTGATGAGATACTTCCTGTACTTTGTTCTACTAAAATCAGCTCTCTTAACCTTCGTGTACCCTTGATCTGGGGAGATTCTTTAGCTCAAAGCAGTAACCTGAGAGTTTGAAACTTGAAGACTTATGAAGATTTGTTGGAAGACTCTCGAGTTTTGCACCTATTATATTGAAGGAAAATAGTCGAGTACAAAATCTAATAACAATCTATTGATACGTGGGTGAACATAATTAACCTTATCTGATCTTTTAAAATTAGAAACTCATTGATGCACTTGAGATGCTTGAAATATCAGCGATTAGTAAGACACTTAATTAACCTTGTAATCTTTAAATTAAAACTCCAAATTTGATGTTGCCAGATGCTTGAAATATCAACCCGATTGGTAGGAACTACTAAGATCAAAATGTTTACAACTTTTGACATCATGTGAAGAAAATTTTCTTTAATAATTAGTAAAGTTGGAAGACTTCAAAGCTGATCTAGAGCAAAAATACCACTAAATAATAGTAATACCATGTTTCCTTCTTAAAAGATGTGTGTTAAGTGGTTGTCCTAGAGGTGAAGTCTAACAAGGTTATGCATGAAGGGTGATGGCATAGATGCTAAGTTGTATCCTCCCGATTAGATATCTTAATTCACGGGAAGGCAATTCAAAGTCTTAGGAGAGTCGAACCATATCGGGTCTGACTTTTAGGAATCTAAGTTGATTCATCTTTTTGAAAGCTTCAGCGTGAAGTTGTATGGGTACTACTCGAGTCCAATTTAAGATCATCCCTTCAACGTTTTCTGATCCCTAAAAACAAACATTGACAATAAACATAAGATGCATGGGAGTTCACTAAAATTATATAGATAAAATTTTCGAACTATAATTATATTAAAATAGATATAATCTTGTTTGAAGTTTTATGTACATCTCAAGTATATTCATATCCTTTTTCTCTTACCATGTATTTTTGTCAATACACACTTTTAATAACCTCATATTCCCATAATGCGCTCCATTCCCCAGTTTTGAGGATACTTTTCATAGACAATTACCCAGCCCATTTCTTGTAGTGAGTCATCGTCATATGTGACCATCGGAAATAGAAATGAGACACCTCTCATCAAGGACTTTAGTTCCGCTCTTGGGATGGAATCACGCAGCCTTCTGAATGGTATTTGTTTTCTCCCCGATCCTTGAAGAAACCATGATATCAAAGAACCTTTCTTACATCTATCTCTACTCCATCATAATATTAGACACCTTTTGGATACCATCAGATGGATTGTTTTTAATCTATCAAGGTGATTTCCCATTCTTCCTTACCCTTTGGAAAAAAGAACCCAAAGTACAAGAGCTAATGGAGGCCTTTTGCATGATGTATTTGATTAAAGGTCCACATAATTTTAGGATGGTTTTTTATTGAAAGGCATTCCAACTAAAGTTTCAATGCTTTGTTTTTCTAATCCCTTAGCCTCATATGATGAATATGCCTTATTTGCAATATGAATATGCCTTATTTACATCTAGGCAATACTTATTTCTTGTGGTTACGATGATTATGCTTCCTCCACCAAACCATTCAAGACTATCAGCTAAGAAATTTAATTTTCTTAGACAATCTACATCATTAAGAACAATAAGAACCTTTCCCAAATAACGCTTACTCTTAATCATTTTGATTCCTTCATCAACATTATGTAACTTCATTGTTTTATCCATTAGGATATCACGAAGAAGTTTTTCTTGTAATTGAAGAAAACTATGATCATCTTTAGATCCCTCTCACATTTTTGAAAGCTGTAAGTGCTTAAAATTGATCAAACATATGTGTAGACCTTGCTGCAATGAAACGGTAGTTTACCAATCTCACCAATCCATAAATCCAAGGCCATACTCATATCTGGTTGCATCATCAATAACTTCACTTGTTTAAAATTTTTTTATCAATTCCAACTATCTGTATATCTTGACTTAGAATTAATGTTCCAATCTCACTAATAATATGTTCAATAAACTTATACTCATATCCTTCCATTAATAAATCATGTAGTCAATTAGAGATAAATTACAGAAAAATATGTGAGTAAATGGAAAGTATAGAATAATGCTGATTTATTCAAATATAACAAGGCTAAGGCTAAATAGAATGTAAATGAAAGATGCTTTGGGTCAAATGTTTAAACAAAATAATTTTTATTATGTCAAGTAAGCATGGAATAAAAAAAACTATAAATATCTCAGTTGCTCCAAAATCAAATTGAAGTTAGACTTTCTAATCTATCATTTACCCTTCATGATTAGAGATTTTATTATCCTAGACAAATGCTAGTTTGGCTAGTACCAAATTACTAATTTGTCACCAAAAAAGATCCTAACCCAACAATGCTTTATAAATTTATAGTATGAATTATGGTCATCCTCTAAATTTATTGGACTTCCAATATTTATTTTGTAACCAGTAAATTCTATATTTTAGTATCTTTGAGTTTAATTGTTTATAATGAAAAGTTCTTTGCATTAAATTAGAGTTGCCAAAGTGCCAAACCAATTCGGGCTAATCTGGCCAATTTCTATTTGGGATAGCTTTTGACCAGCTCAGCCCAGCCCATGTCGGTTGCGGGTCAAAACTTACAAAATGCTAAAAAAAAAAAATTTTGCAAATTCTATCATTCTTCAAATAAAAATAAATAATATATAAATATATAATAATAATTAATATATATAATGATTGAGGCTAAACAATATAATAATAGTAAACAAACTTAAACAAATAAATAATGATAGAGCATTGTTATAACCAAAGTACCAAATTAACTAGCTAAATTGTATCAAAACAATAAAGTAACAACTTAATAACATCTCTGAAAAAAAAATTTCCAAATTATCAAAATGAATCATATGCCTCTAATCTTCATCTTCATCCTTATCCTCGTTATATTCAATGATAACATATGACTCTACATTATAATGATGTACATCTAACAGAGTGCTTTCGTTAAGCCTCATCATTACCATTTATTAATTAATTTTTTAGAATGTTAACAACATAAATTTCATTTATATTTAGAATAAAAATATTTTTTTTAAATGCATTTTAGCCGTATAATAATGAAATATCCTATTTCATTTTTGAAAAATGCATCTTAGTAGCTAGAAAGATAATCATATTAGAAAAAAAGAAATCGTGTATAATTTTGTTAATTATTTTAAAATAACAACATTTAGTTAAAATATATTGATAATTTAGTTATTAAATAACAACCATTTTTTATTAAAACAACATACATGCTTAATAAAATTTAAAGGATAAATAAAAAAATTAAATTATAAATATTTAAAATAGGATTAATGAATAAATGAAAATATATTCAAATTAAAAGTGTAATTTATTTAATTCAAAAGCATTCCCATAATTCTCGAACAAGATTTTTAAATAACAAATTATAAATATAAATTATTATATTAAAAGATACATTTAAAAATAGAAAATAAAATGGTTAAAACAACAAAGTTTAATACATTAATCATATATTATAATAACCATTTTAAAACCCCTATGCTATAAAGAAAATATTTGACTCATGTTAAGAACTAAAATATTAATTTTGTAGATGAATCCTTGAAAATCTTAATTATTCGCTAATTCTTAAAAAATTAAATCAAAATTTTAGACGATGGACCAACTGGATAAACCCTTGGGTCACGTGTACTAAAACTTGGTCGGACAAGGTGACCTACTTTATTGACCTTAAAATTCTGTTGTATAAAGTTGAATAAAGTGAAATTTTGTTCATCAGGTTCAACTATATTACAATTTCTACATGTGAGGAATAGTGAATGACCCATTCATAAGACCATTATTAACCTTTATTACTCATCTTTAAGATGAATTAATGGAAGAAAGTTATTTTGTAAGCCTACATAAAAAGCTTCTTCCATTAGTGTAATGAACATGTAGAGAAATAAGTCACCTCGTCTTATTTCTCTCTCCCTTTTCTTCAACTCCTCTCTCTATATATCTCTCTCTCTACCTATACTCTCTCTATACTCTCTCTCTATATATATATATATATATATATATATATTTTGAATAGACAATATGTTTCCCTTTTATTTTAATTTTGCATTTGTAACACACTATAGTTTTTGAATGTGTTTCAGAGTATTACAATATGTTTTTGCTTATTGTACTACGTGCTAGGCATAATGAGTTCACATCATCTACTATAGATTATCTCATATTATTCAGTTATAGATATTTTTTTTTAAATGTCTTTAATTATGCTTCATTTTTATATTTTTTTAATAATAAATTAAAAGTACTCTCTCAAAAAATAATAATAATAATAAATTAAAAGTAAGAAAAACATTCTTTTTTTTCAAAAAAAAAAAAAACAACTAGTTTTCTTTCTCTTCTTATTTCTTCCTAGGAAATCAAACATATTAACCTCTAGTACATAAAAATGTATTTTCTTGTTAAATATGTTATAAATACAAGCGCTGAGAAAACGTATTTTCTCCTCAAAGAAGAAGAAAAGAGAAAGAATAAGAGCTTCTAAAGAGCGAGAGAGGATGAAATTAGCGAAGAGTAGATGGAGCAGATGAAGTGAGGTTACCGTGCATAGATGAGCCCACATTCAATTGTAGAAACTTTCCTCAGTGACCCACTCCCACTCCTCTATCTTCTTCTTCTTCTTCTTATAAGCCGTTTGCATTTGTCTCAAACTGATTTCTTAAATGGTTCTCCAGCCAAATCCCTCTTGGTTCCTTACTTCAAATCGGCTCTACATGATAGAAATGGAAAAACCTTTTTGCCTTTTCTTCCTCATCCATGATCAGCGAGTTCATCAAACACCACTTGGAATTAGCATAGTTTTTTGAGAACACAATGATAGCGATCCTTGATCCTTCAATAGCTTTTAAGAGCTCGGGTGAAATCTCTTCTCCCCTTGGAAGTTTTTCATCGTCTTTGAAAGCATTGATGTTGCCACGATCCAAAGCTGTGAGACCCGGATAAAGTAAATCGACAGGCACAGGTTGCAAACCTGAAAATTCTCTAGATCTTGGATGACAATGCGGATCTGCGCGTTGGTGTCTTAGCTACCTAGTTGAACAGTTTGGATTCCAGGCGTCAATTGCGCGTATTTTGGGGGCAAATAGTGAATTAAAAGGGTGACATAGCTTAATTGACAGGTGTTATCTTCTCAGCCCATTAATGGAATGGGTAGATGGGATTTGTGGAAAACACATGGCCTAGAAAAGGGTCATGTGTCAAACATCTTGTGTGGAATTGTCCTCCTTTAACTCGAATAACTTAGTGGTTTGGTGGGGAAAAGAAAACTGTTAAATGAACAAGAGGGAATAGAGAGAATAGAGAGAGAAAGAAAGGAAGAAAGGAAGAAGAAAGGAAGGAAAGGAAGGGTTGGTCTACACTTAACAAAGTAGGGGTCTTCTCCCTACCTCGACTGTAGTCCTATTTAAGAACCATGAAATGGCCATGAAGAATAGCCTTAGATGTGGTGATAAAAACGATTCTCTGACTGATGCTCGGGGCCGATTTTGGGTCTGTAATTTCAAATTTCTCTGGAATTGATCTTATTACGGTTGGTTTAGGAGCACTATTTTTGGAATTTGAAAAAAAATATATATATATATCATCAGTTTGGTGTATTGCTTTTGACTAACATGCGAATTTTAAGGTTTTAGATTAAAGACTCTCAGTTTGGTGTATTATTGCATGACTAACATGTAAATTTTCGGGTTTTAAATGAAGAAATATACATTTGGTGTATGGTGATTTGTGTGACTAACATGCAGAATTTTAGGTTTTTATTGAAAAAAAAACATCAGTTTAGTATTATTGTTTGAATGAAAAACATCTCTCTGAAATTTTGTGGGTTTTTTAGGCGAAAGCTCTCTGGAGTTTAACAGTGTTTGCTTGCATGTAACATGTAGATTTTAAGGTCTTAGACTAGAAATATCGGTTTAAGGTATTGTGCTGCATGACTAACATCTGCAATTTTTATGAGTTTTAGTGAAGAAAACACCTAAGTTTAGTATTGTTTGAATGAAAACATGCGAGAATGTGTGAATATACATGTTGATATGTGCATGTTGATTTGCATGACTAACAGCTCTACGGGGTACACTACGGGTTTTAGGCGAAGAAAATATCAATTAGGTATTATTGTTTGAATGAAAAATATCTTGAAGGTGGAATATACACATGCCATATGTGCATGTTGATGATTAATATGATGCTTGAGATAGTTACAAATGATAAAGTATATGTTGCATGTAGTTTTATTATGCATAAAAATATGAGATTTTGATGCAATGGCATTAGCATTGCATGGCCCTGATAGCTCGCAAAGTCTGGCAAAGTATGCATGATATGGATTTTGAATGAATTAATTTGATGTTATCCATAAATACACTCCTTTAGGTTGTCCATTATATTTAATTTCCCGAGGATTGTCGCTCCCAAAGATATTGTACTATCGAGGTCTGGTCTGTGGCAATACAGGACATCATATCTAGAGGGTTGTCCAACAGATATTATGATATCGAAAATTCTGAGTGGTTGTCCACTTTATTATAAAATCTGAGAATGTCCAATGAGTTTCAAAACAAAAAGCTTTGTTTTGAAATAGTTTTCATACATGAATGCCATATGAAAAGTGTCTGTAGAGGGAGAGTCTAGAGAACTGGTGATGTATGTAAAATATAATGTGATAACTGTTGTATGCATGTTTTATATGAATGTAAGAATGTGTGTGAATTTATACTGCACATGCACTTGGGTGAGAAGTAGCCCCGTAGGAGGATTTTTACTCGGGCGTTGCTCACCTCGAGCCATGGAAAACCATTCTGTAATTAGAGGCGCATCACGACGAGGCCTGCCACAAGACCCACATGAGCGGCGGTGCTGTATGCCTTGTTTTGTATTATTATGATTTTTTAGGTTGAAACTCAAAGTTTTAGACATATGGAACCAAAATGTTGTATTTAATTTAGTTTTATATAATTAAATATATTTTCGTAAGTTTTATGCTCTTAGCCCTCAGAGCAATGTGAGGTCTGATTTATGCTGAGCGCATGTAAAAATAATAATAATAATAAATAAGAAAAAAATTGTACAAAGTGCCACCCCTGCCTGGGGTGTCAGCACTTAAATGAGCCTTAGGTGAGCGATTACCTAAGGCAGGTTATATGTGGGTCTAGGATACATGCAAGCATGATATAGAGCTTTGGTATGCTATTACCTATAGCTCTGCAGCCTGTGGTATAAGATCATAAATACACCCAGATTGCGGTGCATTATCTGCTTTGCGGCTATGATATGTTCCATAGAGATGAATCGGTTGTGAATTATGTAATATAGAACATATATAGATATTAATTAGTTATTAACATAACCTTAGGGGTTCGGTGAAAAATAAATGAGCATGTGATAAGATGAATGGTTATTTATTAGTGTTCGACATTATGCACCATTTGAATGGAGGCGTGAAAAGAGAGAATCTCAAATTTTTATCTGTTCTCAGTGGATGGAAAGCTCGAGGCACGACATAGAGATCGCCCACTGGTAGTATCGACCACTCGCCTAGCTTTGATTAGTAGGCATTTACAAAGTGGATGCAAGTGCCAGATTTACTACCATTGCATTAGCTAGTGGCAAGGTTGTGGAGGGCCGAGTGACCTCTAGAGGTTTATCGCACATCATCCTTCTACATTCAGAGAGGGAGGGGATCTGATGGTATCCGATCATTGGTTCCAACAAGTCGAGAGAGGGTTTCTGGAGGCTACTGATTACCTCGATGCCACGCAGGATTAGATCTCCACCTACATTTGCTAGAGGGTGAACTTTGATATATGGGATCGGGCTAAGGTCCTAAGAATCCACAGAGAGGATGACTCGGGAGAGTTTCAAGAGCTCTTCATGAGCAAGTTCTTCCCAAGATCTAAGAGGCAGTACTTAAGGTCTTAGAGTTCCTCGAAGCCTGAGATAAGATGAGATGCAAAGATGGTGCGCTCGACATGTTGCCAAGTTCACCGAGTCGCACGCTTCCTGGGATGACCACGCCACGCACATACTTACCAAGGCGTAGCAGGTGCCCCGAGGGATGGCCCCGGTTGTCCTTCCGGCAAGATCGCGTAGATTCTCATACAAGATATGGACTCTATGGTCACGACGACTATGGCTATCGAGAGAGAGATAGAGGACGCACCAGCAAGTCCACACAGACACGTATCGGGTGGCAAGAGGTGAAGGAGAGCGCACTCTTCCCATTCGGAGTGCCAGCTCAGCGCTTCCACCACAAGGGTTTTAAGGATAGCCATCTGCCATCGTGGCCAAAGCTGTATCAGACTCACCCAAATTTCCAAAGCTTCGATCACATTGTCACCTTCTCACGCCACCCCCAGCCATTAGCTCGACACATGAGGCCAGATTCCGCCTCGCACAGGATCCGGCCATTGCCGGACGCCTTAGTCCTAGTCATCCGTTGGACGCAAGACAGATGCTAGCATGTTCCTTCACCCCTAAGTGCTAAAGGAACTAGTATCAATCCCAGGGTGCTGCACAAGCATCTTCTACTACACAGGCATGCTACAGAGGCTAGAGTATGGCCGAGAACAGGATAGTAATTGCCAAGTCAGAGCCCCCGTGACCCAGGCGTGTCTACCCATCGTATCACCAACTGAGCTGAAGTGATTAGTCACTTTGGCGTATGTTTTTACTATCTTGCCAGGGGCGAGGATATTGCATTTTGACTCAGCAATTTCAGGATTCTTCTACGCGGTATCATGTGTGAGGAGAACTGGGTTCCTGCAGTGGTTGAGACCGGAAGAGCCGATGCATTTCGAGCCCTCCCTGTGTGACCAGCGGCCGAGCCTGATGCGCCCGAAAGTTTCGCGCAGCAAAGCCAGAGGATCTGGTACAGAGTCTCTACCACGCGGACCGAGGGTCGCGGGAGCTGTTGTTCTGTGAGTTTGACGCCATCCGTGATTGACTTGCCGCACACTGCCTCCAAAGTCGCCATCATCAGTGGAGTCGCAGGAGAGTTTACCGCCAGTACACAAGTACGGTACTAGTGTCACGCTTCGTGAGGGATAAGCACGGCAAAGCTACCGAGGGTCGCAGTGACTCAAATGGTACCTGGCACCAAGGGTCGGGCTGCCTAGCTCTTACCATAGAGGATTTGCAGTGAGACAGACTTGATATGTCCCGGGGAAGTATGCGAGCGTTTCTGGCGCGCGATGTTTTTCCGCATTTAGCCACTGATTACCTCCATCAAGTGACGTAGATTTCGCATCAGCTATACCTCGCACGCCGCCCATTTCTATGGCTCCGCAGGATGGCCTTTGAGCTCAGCAGAGCCTCGCCAAGGTCCAGATACGTGAATTAATCGGGCAAGGTTCATTAGACCGAGCACTTCCAAATACCGGGCGCTCCCGCTCTCTTTCTCTGCTGTTGAAGAAGGATGGCGATCTTCGGCAGATCGCATCGACATGCGGCGCAATATGAATACAGATCAAGACCGCCGTATCCACGCAATGGTGATTGATGACTGTTTGATCGGCTGATAGAAAAAGGCCACGCAAAGTATTTCCAAAGTCCGTTATACCTCACAGATCAGCATCGACTCGGGCTGAGAGTTAAAGTAAAGTGCATATCCCCAAGACAAGACAGCGTACTGATAGCAGGCACTCGAGCGCCTCACAGGCGATGTTCTTGATCACCTTCCTAACGCTGCCAAGATTCATGTGATCCTTGCGCATAGGTATTCCCAACCCTATTTAGATCCCGCTTCTGTGGTGGTCTTCGCTGATGACATTCGATCTACTCCCACCTTGTAGTGGTACAGCACGAGGATTATTCGAGGTGGTTGCCCTACAAATTTTCGAGGGATAATCAGCTGTACGCTAAGTTCGTATGCGAAGCTGCCATCGAGGTGGGTTTCTCAAAGCACGAATGTCAACTTCAGGCATGTTAGTGGACCCTGAGAAGGTTAAGGTCAAGTATGAATCAGAGACCGAAGTCACTTCTAGATACGTAGCTCGATCGCTGCGCATTTATGATAAGTTCTTTAATGCAGGATTTTCCACTAAAAGTATCACTTATGACGGAATTGACCTGGGCGAGGTCGGTTCGAGGGAATGACTTGTGTAGTGTGGTGTTGGGCATTCCAGACATCGCAAGAGCGAAAAGCTCTGTTCTCCGCCTCCTATTCTAATAGTCCCTGGTGCCTGGCAGGTACACCTGTTTTGTGACAAATCGAGGGTAGTGGCTTAGTGGAGTTCCTGATGGCTGAAAACCATGAAGAAAATAAGCCCCAACATACGATATGGAGTTGGCGTTTGCTAGTTTTTTCCTTGAAGCTTTGGTGCCACTACCTATACTGTGAGCAGTTTGAGGTGTTTGATTAGATGCTTGGAAGCCCGAGAGGCAAAGTCATTAGAAAGGATTTTTCTTTTTCTTTCCTTTCCATTTTCTAGACTCCTTTATTTTTATTATTTTTTTAATTATCCAAGAGATTTCCAGAAATTTGACATCCTGTCCTTTGCTTTTGGAATGATTTGCTGAATTTTGATATGTAGAAAGTCTTTCAAAAAGATATTTCTTTTTGCTCTTCCATTTTATACAATCTTCTTTTTTTTTTTCTCTCTTTTATACTTTTATTGTCATTTATTTATTTTAAATTGTCCTAGATTTTACTAAAATTTTAGATTGCCCAGTCTCTCTTGAAATGACTTGCTTGAATTTAAAAAGGACAATATTATTACCAACTAATTTGGTAGCCCAAAAATTTTATTAAAATCAATTGATATGTTCCCAGATTCCTTATTTTCTTTGGTTATTATGGAATGTAGGGTCTCATATGTCACATCTTTACGTAAAGATTTTATTTTATTGAATGTGCAGTGGTTTAAATATGTGATTGAAATTTTTTGAAAATTGATTTAAAAATTAAAATTTTGAAAATTAAAATTGAAATTTTTTTGAAGTCGGAAATTGTATAGGTTCTGAAATGAATTTGAAGTTTCAGAACTTTAATTATATTTGAAATTGATTAACAAACTTGAATTTATAAATTGAGGATTTGTGTAAAAGCTTATAATTTGGAGATTTAAAATTTTAAATATTAGAAATTGGGAGGACTTAGGCCCTTTAAATGCATGCGGTCTTAAAGAACTCACTCATGGAGTTGAGGTCAGATTTTGTAGAAATTCTAGAAATTCTGAGCCGCCCAAGAAGACATCTTTAATATTTTCTGCAGCCCACGCTCCTAATCTCTCATGGTGTCCTGAATAATTTTAATCTGGTACCTGAGATCTAAAAAATTTCTAGAATGAAAATTAAGTGATTTGAATCTTAGTGCCTGTGGGCATTTGAAATTGAAATTTGGAACGAGGGAATTTAAAATTTGGGAATTGGAAACTTGAAAATTGAAATTAGAAATTGAGGGACTTGAATTTTGAAATTAGGGTTGAATTTTGAAATTGATGATTGGTAATTTGAGAATCAAGTCTCTAAAATTTCAGAAAATTAGAAATTAGAAAATTTGAGAATTTGAATAAATTATGGTGGGTGATGGTTTATGAATTAAGTAAAATTAATGCAAATTATTAAAATGCAAAAGCATTAACAATTAATCTAATTGCAAAAATAAAAAGTCGTAACAACATGCTTGTAAGGAAAATAAAATAATGAATAATAGTACTTAAATGACTAATTAAAGAAAACAATAAATTAAATAAATGTGCAAGACAATAAATTGTAAAACAAATAAAAAATAAAAATAAATAAAAGAAAAAATTAGAACATTAAAAATATCTCTAACAAAAGTTTCTATGGAACTTACTTTTGCTAATTATTAGCTCCATAGGCCGAGTCGCCTTTCAAGCTCGATAGCGTTTTTAAATAGATTATCTCCCTAAAATCATGCCTAAGCCTAATTATTAAAAACTTTAAAACTATAAAAGTTTTGTGACCCTTCTTTTGAAAAGATGACCCATCACCTATTAAAATAAATAAAAACTTTATAGATGAGCTTCGCTCCACCAGAGCCCATTCTCCCAAAATTTTTGTCCTTTGCTGTGTTTGAGACTCTTCCTTTCTTTATAGGGCGGCAGGGGCCCTTCCCACTTCCACGTGAGGCCTCAAATATCCCACAAAGGTAAAAACCTCATCTCAAAGAACAAAATCTTCTGGGGGTTTACACCATATTTCGATGAGTTTCATTTTTGGCAAAAAACAGCGCCTGTTTCAACTTGCTCTGTGGCAACTTGTTTACTGTAACCCATTTCAGCGAGTAAATTATGATAATTATCTTTATGGGCATGAATTGATAATTATTTTGCTCTTAGTTTACATCATTTCCTGAAGACAAAAAGTAGTAGACAATCATCATTATCTGTACTCATAAATAATGATTCAACTACGGCTGGAAGAAGTCGCAGCACAGATGGCATGCAGCCTGCTTATGGAGCATGACTAATTTTGGGCCTTGAATGGAAGTCACATTAGCGATGAAAAGGAATCATGGGATGAGGAACCCATTGAAGGACTTTTGTTAATTTGTACTCGTGGATTTTAATTTTTATGTGTTAAGTTTATGGATTGATTTTATTTGTATTTGAAATTACTTCACTGAGTACTTTCAAGAATGACTTTGGGATAATATATATTATCTCCTACCCTATCTATTAATATCAATGCAGAGTTGAGCAAACGAACCTTTATTGTATTTTAATTATGTCAAGCAAATTTATTTCATATAAATAAAGCTTTCAAGGCCAGTGCTTGTTAATAATGTTGTTTAACACATAGTATGAATGTGTAATACTCCTCTGTATATGGTATAAATATTTGCCCTTTGCATGATTGATCTTCATTCAAATAATGGTAGAGCCAATTACAACTTGAAGTAGGTTTGTTTGTTGTGTTAAGTTCATAAAGTTGGTGGGTGTAAACATCATGTTCTACTTTGTTCCAACGAATGAATTTTGTGACCCATAGGCAGTTTGTCCACCCACCTCCCGATCATTACTTTTTGGCTACTATGAATAATTGACTCTCGTGTTTTTTTTTTCTTTTTTGTTTTGAAAAGATAAGTGACTCTTGTTACATATCATAAAAAAGATAAACATTTTATTTTAAATAAAATTTTGTTATATAAATAAATAATAAATATTGTTTTAACTTAAATATTTCACTTCAAAATATCTAGATATAACTGCGGTATCTATAGTAAAGTGGTGTAAAAATGATAGAATGCCTAGATTAGACACATGCTTATGCATTGGTTACTCCTGTAAAAGACGCTTCTTTCCTACAGATTCAAAATAGTTAAAACATTATTTTTTTAGCTATTATATAATAAAGTCTGTTTTATTTATATGCTTAAATCAATATCTTAAATATATTAAAAATAATTTAAGTGAGTTACTCTGTTTTATGTAACAATAATATAACTTTGAAATTCTTTTAAAGAATATAAATACGCTCGTTGGGGGTCAACTCAAATTGAAGGCTCTGCCCTGTTTCCCATGTTTTTTTTCTTGAAAATTACTCATAATGGATATGGGTCGCTGATGATCATTTCCATGTATTTGCACATATATCTTGAAAGAAATGACTATTTTTACAAGAAAATGATAAAAGTATTTTTGCTTAAATGGAGATAGAAAAATTTAAATGAAATATTAGATTTCTGAAATTTGGTTTTCAAATGTTCTCATCAAACTATCTTTAATTATGATAAAAAAAAATGTTTAATACATTAACATATTTACAAAAATTAAAATGGTAGGTAAAATTTACGACGCCCCAAATCAAAGCCTCAAGGCCTCGATAATCTTTACGTACACCCGCGATCATGTGATTCTCGATAAAAATTATATTTATTTAATATTGAAAGAGGGAATTCCAAGGCCGTTGTACCAAAATTAAAGGAAGGATAATTGGTTTGTCTTCAAGATAACAACCTTCAGCAATACAAAAAAAGGTAACAGGAAACAAAGAAATACAAATGTAAGCTCTCTTTTATCCTACCCCACAGATATTGGCCAAATGTTTTGATCTGCAGTCCTTTGGCCCAAGTGTGGTTCATTCTTTGATTCTGCTTCGGCCTACTTGTTGCTTCAGCCTGAAGTTCCCAGAAGATATTTGTATCCACATAATAAATTTTATGACGTTCTAGATCATGACATATGAGCTTTTTAAATTTTAGGTGCGTTTGTCAGATACTACTTTTATTTCAAAACCAATGAAATTATTAATTTTTATTTGGATATTTAGAGGAATGTAAATTACTTTGGGAGTCCAAAAAATACAGAATCCATGTGTCCAACTTTATTTTTAGATTCTGTAAGATATAAGAGGCTAGAATTTTAGCATTCTATATATAAATTAATTTCTGATCAATTTTATGATTCTATAGTTTTGATATCATTCCTAATTGCAGAATTTATAGAAATTTAATTTTATTTAAAGTACCTCTAGAATAAATGTAATGAGGCAAAATTATTGACAACATGGAGAGTTTTTTGTTTGGATTTGGACTCAAAGTAAATATTTGCTATTAATTTTAGTTTCAAGGATTAATAGACTTTATAGTATTTTTATTTAAATAATAATTTAGGAAGATAAAAGTGCCACTGCTCTGAATACTGTTGATTTTCCTTAATAATAACCTCACTGACTTATTACCCATCAAAGTTGCATAAAGTTTAGATTAATTGAGCTTCAAAACAAGAGTTACCAAAAAAATTTTAAAATTATCTTTGCATTATTTATATAAGAAACACTAGGATGCAAGCATAATAAAAAGAAAAAGAAAAAAAAAATTAAGTATTATAACAATATTATTTGATTTGAGTTCTTTGCCTTAGCAGAGTTAGAGAAGTATGTTTTTGATTTGTTGGAGTAAATTGTCTACAAAAAACAGTTTTTATAGATTGCTTGGTAAAGACTCATAATAGCTTATTAAAGCTAACTAACTCCCATGGGAAAAGATACATAATATAGTTTTTGCTTGATTTGTGTGGGTCTTATGCAAAATATTCAAATTTCATTTTGCCCTTCTCTCCCTACAACAAGAGAAACTAAAATTTTATTGGAATTCTCTGAATAATCTTGCCAAATTATATAACAAAGGTCTGATGGCAACCTTACTAGAAGAATCCTAATAAGAAACAAACCTAGTGTTTTTTCTAAAATAAGAAATCTACAAAAATAGAAAAAGAATCCTATAAATAATAGGAATATATTATATTCTATAAAATATAATGTACTATAATTTGGCAGTACTTAGAATGTCTTGCATGATGTTTTTTTCTTATCGGTTTATCACGGTAAGCAAGTTATGGTGCCAAAGTGTTCATATAGCGGAACATAGGCAAACAAAAACAAGAGGCAATTGTTTATGGTTTTAATTTTTAATTTATAATTTTTCTCTAGTCTTTCTTATTTATATTCAGAAATGCAAAGCAAAATTTGATAGCCTATAATCTTAAAAGTCAAACCCCTTTCTCACTCTTGCATACTTGAACTGGTGAACATTGAACCCAAAACTCAATCCTACCGCCTCTTACGCAAATAATCTATGCCCCTGAACTTATATTCTAGCTTCGTCATTTCCTGTAAAGATTATTTGAGCTTTCCAAAGTTGAATAATCTTTAAGTGGTATTTCATTTGCTGAGCCATATAATTATGTTCTTAAGTAAAAATATTTTTTTAATCAAGCTTCTGTGAATTATTCTTCCAGTAGCGAACACTATTGGCATCAAGGAATTTTTATTATGTTCTTAAACTAAACTTTAGGAATTCAATGATTATTCAAGGGTGCAATTTTTTTTCTATTTATGGTTCATAAACAATTTTTATATGTCACATTTGTGATACCCTGGCCTCTGGAGGTCATTTTTTTTTTTCAAATATTCTGGTCCATTCTGATTGAAAATCAGATCTTAAACTGATACAGATAATGTTCCATGCACAAGGCTCTTATGAATGTTAATAATAACAGCAAAGAGCTCAACAAAGGCACAACACAAAACAGATCGAGCCATTGAACACCTCTATCGCTGGAGAACCAAAGGCAAGCGCCGCCGCAGCACCTCCAGTAGTGAGCTGCACGCACACGAAAGCGCCCGCGTCGCGAGCGCAAGACCGTTTTCGGCAGGTGGAAAGTCTCCGCCTCGCCAGAGCGCCTTGTCACAACAAAGTCCTGGTCTCGGCAGAAAACTCGCCATGATAGAATCACCATCTACCACACGCGCGGCTCGGCTCCGCCAAAGCGCACCGCTTCTACTCTCGCTGCGGCAGGTCACGCTAATCTCGCAATGCACGCTTTGTCGCGATAGGAGCCTAACGCCTCTGGCTGCAACAAACATTCTTCTGCCTTACAGAGAAGCCGAAATGGGCAGTAGCCCATTGCTTTTGTTCTTTTCTGCCATTTTCAATTTTTTTCATGCATTTCCTTCAATCTTACTGCCTCTATAAAATTTATGCATAGTAGGCGTTCGGAAATACTTAACACCGCACTAGAATAATCCTGTAAACTGGTGTTTACTACAAAACTTATTAATTACATATATCAAAACTGATATTCTCATCCGTAAGATTACAGTAATATGAACAGCTACAACCCCCCTTTTCTCGACAAATCTCTCGGACTTTGCTTCAGCCTCGCCCATCTCTGACTGAAAATACTGTTCCACAACGGCGAGCAATGCCCAAGAGAAAATTCCAGGATACCCCCAAAATCGGGTGTCCGTTTTGACATCCACAACTCAGAATTACATGTCCTAAGGCATGAGACCCATAAAGAAGTGCAAATATGGCCACTTCCAATTTGCATTACATCCATCCATAAAATGTATATTGAGTACAAAAATGATTTAATTACAACTCTGAAACATAATTTCGATACAACCCGGGTCCTTGCCCGTAAGACCTCCCATATAAAATGTAAAATATGATAAGCTAACTCGCTTACTCTTCGCCTAAGGTCTCTGATGCTGTCTCCCTCTCCCAAGTGTGTCTCTCTTGATTCACAGTGGTCCCACAAATGGTGAGCAATGCCCAGAGGTGTTCCATCAAGCACTCCCACTAGCATAACGCGAATGGCACATAAACATTCAATACATGCTTAATATATCACTCATGCATATATTAACAAGATTTATTTACCAATCATTATTCACGCCATAAAATAATAACATAAGGGATTTAAATTACATGGCTATTGCACAATCCGATACCATCTCGGAACGCCTTATTAAAGTCATTAATCAAGATAAAGCAGCTCCTCCCCTATGGCAATAATACAACATCACACAATCACGCAAATAAATTCGTGAGAAACGTCCAAAACCACCTGTGGATTTATTCACTCACCCAAATCTGAACTGAAACTGACGCCATCCAGCTCAACAAATCCCCATCCATTACACGGCCCTCAAACAAAAGCAAAGGCAAGAGGAGAGCGACTTCACTCTCGGAAGCCGTTGAAACTCCCCTTAAATTTGGTACCCACGTAGTCCTCGCCGGAGCAAATCTTTGTTTCTTCGTCTTCGCCGGAACCGACGGTCCGATCGTCGAATTTTGCAGGAAAGCAGAGTCTCCTCTAAAACCCTCTCTTTCTCCCTCTCTCTCCGTCGTCCTCTCTTTCTCCCCTCCCTCTCCCAAAAACCAGGTCAAGACTCCTTGGCCACAAGAGGGATTCGCCCTCCACGCCACGCCAGTCTTATCCCATCGGACACCTGATTACCTTATCACCCATTCCTTCTAACTTGCATTTCCTCAACAAGAATGATGTCATGTGTCATATGTGAGCCCCACTCGAGCTTTGCCTGACCGCTTCGTGACTGACATCGCGGTCACCTCGCCACCCAAAACGTGCTGCTGCCCTACATCCCTCTCACGCAGGCCTCAAAAAACGTGAAATCTCGACCGTCCCGACCCGACGAAATTTGACGCGGGTAACTAGATTTGTGTGAAACCATTCCACCATAGAAGTCTGCTTGGCCATCCGAGATTCTAGAAAATTCGAATTTCACCAAAATTACCAGCCTTATCCTTTCCTGTGAATCCTGATTTTCAGTGTGGCCCATGCCAAAATTCCTACAAATGCTACTTTCACCCAAAACAATATGCAATGGTAAATGAACGCTTCCTAATCTGCCATTCCATATAAATAATGCAATCCTATACGTGGTCGGTTTAGAGTGCTCGTCACGCATGGTAATGACTCATGCTCATAACCCGAGTCCACTAACACCTTCACACCGTAATACAAAGTGTGAAAACTACCATTGGTGCTTCACCTAGTCGACTTAAACTTATCGACAACCCTCCAATATTCATACGAATTATATCAAATCCCGCGGTGTTTATTCGTTACGACTTCCTGTCTCACCACAAGCTTCGTGATGCCTTCCACACTTTTGCAAACTTTCATCACTGATACACCGGCGGCCTCAAAAAACGGAAATTCGACTCATCTCTGAATCCGACGAAATCCGACCAGTAACTAGATTTCGCGAGACGATTCCAACTGCACCTTATTCACTGTCCGAGATCTAGAAAAATTCAAAGCCTTCAAAACCAAAATTACCGCTTTACCAGCTTCTTCAAAAATCAGATTTTTCTCCCGTTTTGTGCTCATGGTGCGGGATCAAATTTGATTTTTCATAGAACAAAAATACTATAAAGGTCGTGAATTTTTTGAACATGTAAAAAATAATAATTTAATAAATATGGTTTATGACTCTTATAGTAAATACTGTTAAATTTCAATAGATGAAGTAAGAGAAAAATAAAAATTATTTAAAAAAATCATAAAAAGAACTTAGGTTGTCTTAATTGAATATTCTCAGAATTAAGTGTGAAATTATTTTTACAAGAATATCGCTTTGTTAAAAGTAAAAAGAGATCTGTGGATTTTAAAAGTCTTTGCATCAAAAAAAAAAAAAAAAAAAAATCATTATTTGACTTGTGAAAATTATTTTAATTTGAATACGCATTTGAAGTAAATATAAGCTCGTTTGGCCACATAACTTACCAACAATTTCCTACTTTGAAAATAGGTAAAAATAGCTTTATAAATCCTTAATGTTTGAACTATTTTCCACTCTCTAGATACAATTTCAAAAGATTTGATGTGAGAGCATGAGTTCAGTGTGTCCATAAATCGTCGAATCAATTTTAAATTCTTAGATTAATCATGGTAAATGCAAATGTTTATGGTGTGAATCCCAGCAATTTGCCCTTTACTTATTTATTTTATAACTTCTGTTTATGCTCTGCTTAAAATTCAACTAATACTTATAAATTATTTAAAAAAAGAATTATATTTATGGCACAATTTAAAAGTCTACAGCAGCCTGAGTCATGTTCTTGTGTTTTTGTACTTCTTTTTACTTTCTTATTACAAAGTTGCAAGTATTCGTTATCTGGAAAACCTAGTCCTGATTCCTCTCATTCCTCTGTTACAAATTTTTATTTGTAAGAAAAATAGATTCATTTTGCCTTTACTTTATCATCCATGCTTTCGATATAATAATGTTGAAGATGCTAATAAGAGAGATGTAATCCATCTTGATTCCATGAGGTGAGACTTATATCACCCTCTGAAGTGAAGCCTCTCCCTCTTCAAAGGTTTGAGTCCAATCTCTAAAGAGAGATGTGATCCACCTCACGGATTTCAAGTGAATGAGTCTTCTAGTTTTCATTTTTCTCTTGCATAGTTAATCAGTCTTTAAGTATTAAAACTCAGAATTACAAGACAAGAGTATGCCTTATGGTAAATAGCGTATACAACCCTGTGAAAACAGGCAAACATAACTAGGCGAAAATACAAATTTATAACCTGGAAATTACAAAATAAATATACAATATAGCGAATTTAACATCCTCCTCAAACCTGCCATGGTGGTTTAAGGGAAACCATTATGAGTTTGAAGCCAAGCCCAAAAGCTCCTGAGAAGGCCTGGTGAAGATATTATCAACCAACTGATCTTGATATAGTTTCTCCCAGCCATGCGAAAATCGTGCGAGCGATATTTGTAATAGCGACAATCCTAGCTTCAGCAGCTCTTCGCACGCTCACGGAAAATTGATCATTATGAGGTTAACTCGAAATAGAACTTTGATATCAACGAAGTTGAAGGAAAAGTGAATACCAACACCAAGCGAATCCAAGAGTAAACTAACATAACTCAAATAAGTCAGAATCCTGCGGTAACGCCAGCTCTGTTATTCTCGACGCCTTCGAACGAACAATGCTCGTTCGCTTCCAAAGAGATAAGAGAAATCACCCAGAGCAGCGCCTAATAACTAGATCGGATTTGTTCATCGACCACCAATCAAGATCTCCAATAGTTTTTCCAAAGAGTTAAATGAAGAATAGGAAGAAAATGGTAAGACCATCAAATATGGTGCCTTCGGAGTATCGGGCAACCCTGAACGCAATAATTATAGACTAAAGCGCCACAACCCACACAAATGAATTCAGAGAGGAAAACAATAATGCAGGCACAGCAACAATGAGGATGTGAATGTGAATTCCAAACAAAGCCTGTACTCCAGAGAGTAGCATCAAATAGTGATTCACCATCATGAGAATCGAGGACATGAGCCTTATACTCCGGCATGTCGACTATCTCGCTATCCATGATACTAACTCGAGAAATCATCGGCATACTCTGAATGTGAGTAAGATAATAACCATCCAGAGAATAAAGAAACTTCAGATTCTGGCAGTGAATGGTGAATGAGATATTTCATTTCAAATCGACGATCAAGAAAGTGCTTAATCCCGAATAATTCGCATAATGTCAATGAACTCATATCACTGACATACAAGAGCAGAGAATAGTAATACTGCTAATTTATCATTCTAAAAAGAGCCATATTGTAAAAAGAACCTGTGATGAAAAACCATGCTGCAGAGAGATAGCAGAAAAGCAAAAATTGCAAACCATGCTCAAAGGAAATAGTTGCTGGGCCTCATAAAGCGGCGTCGTAGTCGAAATACTCGTGAGGGAAACCTGGAGGCATAGTAACCAAGAGGCTTTTCCATGTGCCTCAAGGTTCACTGGTAGTCAAGAAAAGCATTTAACATCCAGTTCAAGAGAGGGCCATTTCATGGCGCACTGAACTGGCCAACAGAGTTCCGGCAGAAGAAAGTCGAGCCACAGAGCAAAAGTCTCCCCAGAACGAACCTACAGTACCCCTAGTAAAACCCGGCCATGGCGCTAGTCTGAGACCACTACAGTGTCCCGTATCGAGTCTGGACCTTTATAAACCATTTACAACCTGATAAAGTGCATTTTGTAGTGAGATCAAATCCAGATCCCATGTTCTAGAAGTTTTGCAAAGCAGAACCCACCTCTTCTTTCACAGCTACTCTAGTGAAGTCAGAGGAAGCCTCATGAAAAGTCCGAGGTCCCTGGAGAGGAGGCAAATGAAAAGAAATGAAGTCACCAACGGAGGCGAAGAGAGTTGTTCCACGGTAGAAACATAGCAAGAGAGGCAGAAGGCTCATAGATCCACAAATGGGGCAAAGTATCACTAATGCAGATGATTCAGTATGTAAAAGCTCACGATGCACTATGAATGAAACACAATGGAGGAGACTCAGACAGAGAGGTGGGAGACTCTTTGGGAAAAAAGGTAAGGGAGAGGATTGATAGAGGAGCTCGGGCAAGAAACAAGAGGTCGTTAGTGTTATAAACACTTAAGTCCCAAAGACCACATGCCGAGAAACACGTAAGACGTTTGCTAATGGATCATAACACCTATAACTCAACAATTCCATACCCAAGAAAATAATGGGCCAAACTAATCTGAGACCCAAGCCTAAGCTCTCTTTCCATGATCATGAAGTGAAGAACAAAACAGAAGCACATTCAAACACCTATGTCATAGATAGAGACAAAGAACCAAACAATACATCATAAGGAGTCGATTCGACAATGGAGAAGGACACCGATTGATGGTAACCAAGAGTAAGAGCAGCTTCCCCAAAAACTAAGAAGAGCAGAAGACAATGCAGTAGTAGCAATCGTAACAAATGATCTACATCGAGATTTGGTTGCAACCACTCGTCATTTTATCATGAAGTGCCTCGCCATACAAGAGGAATGAGGAATAACAACAAACTCCATGGAATAAAGGTAAATTCACGGGCTTTATATTCTCAAGTGACATCTGTAGATCAAAGAAAACTGACAGGCTCATGGTGTCCGTTTCTAACCATTTTGCAAAGTCACCATATATTTGATGAAAGTTCAGGGTTCTGTATCTTGAAGAGATAAATCCAAGCATATCTTAGAGTAAATCCATCCACAAAAATGCAATGAAAGTAATCGTGACCACACCTATGAAAGAAATGAGAGGGCCCCATACATCAAATTTTTAACAAGACTAAAGAATAGAGAGTATTATAAAAGTCTGTTATTAAATGGTAGTTGTATTGTTTGCCAAACTTGATATTAAAGTGTTAATCAAAACTCATTAAAATTTTAAACCTAATAAACCCCTAGAAACTAGTTGTTTAACTCCTGTAGATAGATGTGTAATGATCAAGGCGAAATGCCATAAAGCAAGAGAAGAAGTGCTCATTCCGAGACGTGGCGGCAGCACTGCTGAATTAAAAGAAATAAGAGCCACCTTCCCACTCAGTGTCCCAAATAATCTCGGTCCTGTGTCTCCAGAATCCCAGACAACCACACCAGGTGCAAGGTTAGAGAAAAACCAAGTTCAGCGGATGCCTCAATGTAAAGAAGATTATGAGTGAAAGCCGGTAGAATCGTAAAATATTGGTAAAAACAGATAAGGTCAGTAGAGACATTACTGAAGATGAGAGACATGTATAGGAGAACCATTTGCAGTATACGGTGGTGGAGAGAAGAAGTGTGAAGGTACAATAATTGGGGAGGAGGTCAGCATGATCTATGCCATAACCCAAGAAGCTCATTTATAGAAGCACCCGATATCGCAGAAGAGCAAAGGTTGGATACACCTGGAAGATGGAAGATAAATCACTAACCATATCCCATAGATATGATATGGGTAGATAGATTTATGTGGACTGCACTTGGAATAAATCCATAGTCATGGTGTCTGCACTCAGTCAAAGCAAAGAGTGTTTAGAAGAATACACTCGACGAAAGTAACAGTTTCAATTGTAATAACCTTTGTTCTTACAGAACAAGGGTATATATAAGACTTCTTGCCGCTTCATGTCGTTCGACATTAATCCTTCTTACTGAAATGTGAGGTAGTGAACCGACAGAAAACATGAGCAAGGCTCTCAGACAACGCACTGGAGTAGCAAGAACCATGGTCCGATAGAATGGGTTCATCAAGACAAAGCTCCTGCTTCATCACCAACTTCTATGAACAGCTGTGAGACCGCCTGCAAAGATCTCCGATGGACATGCATTTCGTTAATTCAAACTCATCAATGCAAACTCCATTAAAAACTCAAATGGGCTGGCCCTGTTCACACGAACATAAACCACCTGATGCCGTTTAATCGGAGAGAACTGTTCCAGGCTTTTGCACCACTGATCCCAAATAGATTTTAATGTATCATGAAAGATAAAGGATCCGCCTCACCTCGCTTCGACTTAACCGATGAAAGCTTCGCGTGAGCTCGTAAGCCGCAGCACCACTGGGCCCCAGCGACACTGAGTAAATGCGAAGCCCAAAACTTCTTTCGCAATAATATCTATGTTGCCAAACTCATCAACAATGGATGAAATAGATGTATTGACAAAACTGTTTACTTATCTACGACAAGACTTCCTAATCCTCAATATGAAATGACATGTGCAGACCGCTTTCTTTTTGCGTTCCACTTGTTCGAATAGACGATCACCAAAGACATAAAGCCATAACTCAGGGCCTTCGAGATAGCGTCCAATACGCATGGCTTGAGACTGCGCACCAGCAAAATTATCTCCACAAAATAACATGAGCCTGGACGAGAAATCTTTAACACCCGCATATCGAAATTTCAATAAAACAAGACAAGAATGTGTGGAATCGACGCTAAAATAAGTTAAATGCACCTAGTCAAATTCTTTTTAAATGCCTGTAATCCGCTTCACTTAAGCTCAACTCACAGGTTTATTCGGCAACGCACTGAGGAAACAAGGATCAACTATGGTTTTCTCCTAAAAACAGTTGTACTTGCGCGAATGGTGGCGTTTCAAGTTTTGTAAAGAAGCTTATACTTGCAGGTCGTAATGCCTAGGACCGTGAGACAGCAGAAAAAAAGAGAACCTCAAGCCTCCAGAACTGAAGAAAGACTTAAGTCTTTACATTAAAAACTGTGAATTAAAGTACAAGAGAGGCCTTATAGCTAGGCTACATATAACCCTGGTGAAATACTAAATTACAATATGTGTTGAAAATACAAATTATGATCCTAGGAAATTACAAAATAAATATAACAATATAATCTAATATTTCTTTTCTAGTGTCATCCCTTTTGTGTATTTCTTTTCTATGTTTTGAATTTTATTTTATTTTTCAACTTTTTATTGCTTTTAGAGTTTTAGTGTTTTTCTTAAAGAGCGTTGGTGGAGAAGAAAAGAAAGAAAATAAGAACATATCTTAAAAAGAACATGACTTAGAGATCGGACCCTTCTTGAATTAAGATTTCTGATTTTAATTCGTTTTTCTTTAAGGAGAGATACATCATTAACATATTTATCTTTTATTCCTTCTTTTCAGAGTTTTGATGTTTTTTTTTTCGTTTTATTGTTTTTCTGCGTTTTGATGTTTTCTGTAAGGCAGTTCAAGTGGAGAAGAAAAGAAAGAAAAGAAAGAAAAGAAGGAAAATAAAGAACATGACTTAGAGATCCCAGACCCCTTCTGGAATAAGATTTCTTGGTTGTTTCATTTTTCTTTAAATTCTATCATTCTTTTTTCTTCATTCTTTTCTGAGTTTTGATGTTTTTGTTTTTTTCCCTTTTATTGTTTTTCTGACTTTCGATGTTTCTTTTTCCAAGGCGGTTGGTGGAGAAAGAAGAATGTGACACCCGTTCACCGGGGTCAAGACCCATTCCGTCGACCAGCGAGAATCTGAAGTGGATGTGGTTACCCGGCGTCGCCAGGAAGCGGGCGGAGTCTCGCTGTGCGGGTCCCTGCGATAAAACACCACTGCGTGAAACTGTCCCCTGGCCGGTCGATATAATCCATGATGATCTGAATAGCGGATAGCTTTGGCCTCTTGGGCCCATACTACGATATCCATAAAAACATGCCGACTATATCCACTTGATTAAAAAGTTCAAATGTTTTCTCACATACAACATATATTAGCCTCATTAAATTCTAATACATGAAAACATCGAAAACCAAAGCCCAGCCACACAATCCGGCTTTCTTCTAAGCGGCCTCCCAGGGCGAGCGTCTTCTCGCAGAAACCTATACGTAAAATAAGTATCCTCGACGGGAGTGACTGGCCACTCGTGGTGAAGGAACGTCACCCTAAGTGGGCTGCTCTCACAAGTGCGTCTGATAAATAACACCACGATTCAAGCAAATGCATGATCTGCTTGAATATGCAATAAAGCTCGGGTAAGAGTCACCAGACATTTCTCTCACCCTCGCGCTAAGTCATTATGAGAATTATTGTTTGTTAGTGGACGAAAGCCTCAGTGTATATATATCAATTGGGCCGTCTGACGGTGATATATTATTTGTTTATGGACTACCCTCGATGAAGGTGCTCTCAAATTGGGCCGTCTCAGAAATGGTCCGATCATTTTCCAATTTGGTTCCCTCGGAGTAATTAATATTTTTTTAGACAACCCTCAGAACAAATTTGCTCTAGAACTCATCTCATGCTCACTCTATATTATGAGATTGTTCTAATTTGCATCTCAAAGAATACAAGCCTTGTGCGATTCAATGCGTCCCAGAGCCACGTAAATATATAAACATCCGTATATTCACGAAACATTCAATTCACACAAATCATGTCATGTAAATTCTCATTTCATTCATCAAAATTAGCTCACTTGAGCTAATGATCCAAACAAAAATAATTCCATTTAAATCACTTTCGACCAAGCACATATTTTCAAGTCATTTTTTGTGTGATCGCCATTCGAGGAGCAGTAAAACCCTCGGGACTACTTTGTTCCTTTGAAAGCATAGTGCTCGGGTTCTCGCCTTGGTGAACCCGGAAGTTTCCGACCACATTTCGACCTTATACGTCGGCATCAATTTCATAACACAGAAATTTGTACCATGAATAACCCAAGCAGCCCGTGGGCGATCGCGGGTCACATGGGTTTCTGCAAAAATCAACACGATCGTTCCATGGTTTGGGATGTAAGCGGCCCCTCGGCCTCATTCAACTCAAACATTAACAAGTTACTTAAGCGAAGAATAAAACCCAAGTGAGGGAAACCCTACCTCTCAGAGTTTGAGGCTTCCACTAAATGCGATGCCGCAGGCATATAAAGGCGTAGGCGGTTCTTCTTCTTACGTATAGGCTGAATAGTGGGATTAGTTGTTCTGAGAGAAGGAAGACGCTCTCTCTCTGAGAAGTATCAGAAGCTACATACGAACCACCTTTCCTCTCACGTTTTCCTTCATTTTGCTTTTGAAAGGCATGACACTATTCCTCTTTTGTCATTTTCTAACTTAAAAGCAATTTAAAAATGACATTTATGTCATTCTTTTTCCCGATTTGACATTCAGTATTATCTGGTAATCCATTTCTGTTCTACTCATTCCACTTATGGCAGCTTCAATTGCATTATATGTGACTTTTGTCCGTTGAAATTTATTTTACGGCACCCGAGCAGTGATGCGCAAAAGCGTGTAAATTCCTATCTCGTAATTAGCCAGAATTTTACATGCTAGCTAGGCATTCAAAGACGATTCCAGCGGTGAAATTAATTCATCATTGATATCTAGAGAGAATAAGTACGGATTTTTAACGAAATAACAATTTTATAATCGAAATTACGGTGCCCATATTCCACCGAATTAGATTTCTCGGTCTTAAAGAAAATAAAAGAAACCTTGGAAAATACGCAGCCTAATAATCATATCTGGTTTTATATTTCTTTTTAATATTGTAATATAGTTTTGTTTCCTTCATGGTTTCTATCTAGGTTGGATTTGAAGAAAAATAATTTAGAATTTATATTGGCATTCCCATGGTTTTGATATTTCTATTTTTTTTTTAATTTTTTTAACATTGACTCTTTTAATGTTTTCTGAACTCATACATTCCATTGAAAATCCCAATATATTTTGAGTTCTTCCCAATAAATCCACATTTCTTAAGATGATTTTGTCATTTTATTTAGGATACCAAAATAAAGTTTATATTCCATTCAAAACTTAAATAAATAAAGAAATACAGTTTATATTATCTAATAATATAAGATATAAATTCGATAAATCATATATCAAATTTCATGTCCTTTTCAAGCATATTAATCTCCATAGTATGTGTTGTCAATGCATGTAATATCTTTTCAAAATGTATAAATCACTCTTCTTCATTTGGTCAATATATAACATATTTTGATTTCTCACAATTTAACAAATTCTTGATTTTGTTAGTTATTCTATATACATTTCTCTTTTTACGTCTATTTATTTTGCAATACATCATAATAATTTGTTCTTCTACATATATGTCTAATTAGGACTTGAACCCTGGACCCATTTCCTTCATAGGTCTTATTAGCCAACCCGAGCTCTTAAAATTAGATTAAAAAGGAAAACAATTTTTAAGAAAACAATCATAAATTGTTTTCAATTAGTTTTAAAATCGATGGAATCATGTGGTAAATACAAATATGCATGGTGTGAATTACACAATCACGGCCCACCATTCTCAAATATCAAATTCTTAGAAACATCTTGTTATGAATCACGAGAAGTTACGATGCATGGGAATATCAATTCAAGAATACAAAGATAAAATAACATAAAGGTGCACGAAGGTTTTAATGTGGTTCAGTCAATTATACCTACATCCACATATGAGAGAATCTTTCTACTATTCTTCAAAACACAAAGTCTGAGATTTGTTTATCATGAAAACATTGGCGACTTGGAAAAATCAAAAGCAACCGATTACAGTTAACACGACTGCACAAAAATTGCGTTTATGACAGATTAGATTGTGTTATGATGACTATCTCTGAACAAAGCGTATTATTTTCCATATTTTTGCTGGAATTTACGAGGCGAATCATAAAAAATTCTGAAATTTGAAGTATTCCGTGAGTAATTTTCGCGTCTCTTGAAGCACTACTTTTAGGTACCATTTACCAACAGAATACCTGCGGAAAATTATCGACGGAAGTTTTCCGTAGGTAATTTTTTCGCTCCAACTTTTAGGTACCATTTACCAATGGAATCGCATGGCATTCTGAAACGAAGTGTTAAGTAGGTAAATTTTACCTATAAAGCCTCACGGATACCGACGAAGTTACCGACGGATAATCTTCATTAGGTAATTACGATATAAAATTCACAGTTTATTTACCTATAAGTACTAATTCTCTTAATTTTGAACATTTGGTAATATTATTTGGAAAAATTATAATAAATATAATTTTATAAGAAATATGTTTTTTTTAGTAATGAATCCATAATTTGAGTCATTATAGTTTCTTGAAATCTTTTTGATAAAAAAAGATTCAACATAAAGAAAAATTAGGTATTAAAATTGAGGTGACAAGCATACCATCTGTTGACCCCATGTTGACACTTCATGACCACGAAGTAACATTCAAACAACAAAATTACTAAGGATTGTATTCCAAATACAAACAAGCCCTAAATCATAAATTCATAATTTTTTTCATATCTCAGATTTGTTTCTTTTATGTTTGAAGATTTTAAGGTAATTCAAAGGAGACAAACATAGCAAGTTATCTTCTCTTTGCACCTTCTAGAAAAAGGAAAAATAAAAACAGTCAACTCAAAATTGAGATTGCCAGCAACAGATTGTTAGGCCCAAACCCACTCCAAGTTCAAGCTTTTCGACTGTTCAGTGCCACCTCGCGCACGGCTTTGCTTGTAGGATTTCGTTATTTTGGTGTTTGAATTGTTTCCATTTCTTTGGAGTTTTGTTTGTTTTTCTTTATTTTGGTTTGTTTTTATTTCTGGGTTTTTTGAATTTTAGTGTTGGGTGGAGTTCAAATTATGATGTTGAAAGTATCAGGTAAATTTTGACTTCATTTTGCTGTTTGAAGCTTCTGGGTCTGTTGTTTGGCTGCTGAAAATGTGCGAAAATTGTAGATTTTCGGTTTGGAACGATTTCTAAAGCCCAAAGGAAGAAAGAAGCATTTCAGTCAATTAACTGCGCTCGACGCTACTTTTTTTTGTCTCATTATTTTTATTTTTATTTTATTCTTTTTTTTTCCGGGTTATGAAAGACTGAAGATTGCAGCGGTTTGCATTGATTTCGTCTTCTATTTTTTTTTCTTTTTGTTAGTTCTCAAGCACACCCTTTTGTGTTATAGTTCAATTTTTTAACCAACTTTAACAAGGAAGAGTTTAATTATCGGAAATTTGATTAGATTATTATCAGCATTTGTAGATATTCTTAATCAACTATTGGCTATACTAAATCTGGAATTTTTTTGGCAGATTAAAAAGCTATGGTGAGATATCTGATACAGGTTCAAGACGATGTTTACATTCCCCTGTAAATAAATAGCTAGGTTCTGCGTTTTGATATCTTTTGGGTTACATATGGAAATGCGGAGATTTTGGAGAATATAAGGCTCGTTTAACTTTAACCAAAATTCAAACAAAAATTTCAATGTATTCTAATATTGGTTTTCATTTCAGAAAATACGTTTCGTACTGAATTTGGTTGAAAATAAGAACTGTTTTGTAAAACCATTTTGAAAAATTAAGTTAATGAAAACAATGAAAATGTGTGTTTAAAATGCGAGTTCTTGTGATTTTTGCCGTTTGATTTTTGTCATTTCGAAGTGGAAGACGAAAGGGTAAGAAAGAAAATAATTTCTGTCCGTGTTTTCATTTTATCCCGTCCCATTAGAAATCGTGTTTTGATTTAATTCGAAAACAAGGAAAATAACAAAACAGTTTCGATTCATATATAAATGTTGAAAATAGTGGTCATTTTCTTTGTTTCAAAATTTGTTTTTAATACGATTCATGCTTAAGTCATGTTTCATTTCGAAAGGTTTGAATCAGCGAGAAAATTTTCTCTTATAACTAGGGGCAGAGTTTGGTTTTCGTGTGTCTTTGTGAGTGATGGTCGATTGCAGTTTTAGCAATGTAGTGTTAAAGGTGAGAATCTTGGTGATGGCCTCCTCGAGTTTTGATTCCTACTTGGAAGATATCAATGATGGATTGACCATTTCAAGGATGGTGAGTAACTCTGTCATCAAGGGGATGGTGAATGCAATTGCACAAGAGGCAGATGAGAAAATTGCTTTGAAGGACTTGGAGGTGTCTGGATTGAAGGAAGCTTTGCATTGTTATCATTTGGATGCAGATGAAACCAGCCCGTTTAGGTCCCTGAAAGTTCTCCATGAGGCAAAAAAATACAAAATGCAGGTCATCCTTGAGTCTTTCAGCTGCTTTGGAGGAACATGACAGGCTGACGGATTCTTTGGGAAACCTAAAAAGGTCAGCCGAAGAGCAGTTTAAGAAGCTCCAAAAAGAAATAAGTGGCATAAGGGGACCTAGTCCTATGAGGAGGATTAGTTCAAGTTCTGAGGTGTTGGGATTGTGTGGCATTCTACAAGAGAAGGCATGTGAAAAATCAAGGGACGTGGATAAGACAATTGATGCTCTAATGGCTACATTAGACAGTGTGTTTGAGGAAGTGAACATTAATATTGTATACTTATCTAAGGTATCGGTCTCTGAGTGGTTGCAGGACCGGGAGTTTCAAGGAAGATTGAAACTCACGGTGATCAAGCATTCTATTCGAAGTCTCCAAGAAAATTTTGAAGAGAGATTATGGTATCAGAATGCTTATTTTTGTGGTAATGGAAGTCAGTATGGACCAGAAAAGATGGAAGAGATGTCAAGGTTGCGCCAAGAATTAGATGCCATTTCTAAGATGCTTTCCACATCTGAATCTGTGCAGTTAACATCTCATGGTTCGTGTGATGTTGTAGAATGGAATAATACACAAGGGACTCATCACTTTCTACCGAAAGGTTTTGAGCAGCCATGTTTTTGCAACTTCAGTTTCACACCTTCTCCTTCCTTTCTGGTTGTCTGCATTATAGAGAGGATAGAGATCCAGACCCGCGGAGTTGTGGAATGAGATTCCCAGTTTTCATTTTTCTTTAAATTTTCTGTCATTCCCTTTTATTCATTCTTTTCTATGTTTTGATTTTATTTTTTTGTCCTTCTATTGCTTTTCTGAGTTCTGCTGTTTTCTTGAAGGGCAGTTCAGGTGGAGAAGAAAGAAGAAATGAAGGGCTATATCTTAAGAACATGACTTAGAGATCCAGGCCCTTCTTAAAGAACATATTTACGATTTTCTCCATAATTTAACAAATTCTTGATTTTGTTTAATCATTATTCACCATATACAATTTCTGTAACTTTTTTTTACATCTATTTATTTTACAATACATCATAATAAATTGTTCTTCTACAAATTTGTCTCATTATAACTCGAACCCTAGACCATTTTCCTTCTTATGTCAGTCTAAGCTTTAAACCACTTGAGGTAGGTCTTTCTAGCCAACCTGAGCTTTTAAAATTAGATTAAAAAGAAAAACAATTTTTAAGAAAACAATCATGAATTGCTTTCAATTAGTTTTAAAATCGATGGAATCATGTGGTAAATGAAAATATGCATGGTGTGAATCACACAATCACGACCTACCATTCTGAAATATCAAATTCCTTTAGAAACATCTTTGACACATGAATCGCGGAAGCTTTGATGCATGAGAATATCAATTCAAGAATACAAAGATAAAGCAACATAAAGGTGCACACAAGTTTTAACATGGTTCGGTCAATTATACCTACATCCACAAATGAGAGAGAATCTTTCCACTATTCTTGAAAACATAGAGTACGAGATTTGAGTATCAAAGTGTTGTGACAACTAGGAAAAATCACAAAAGAACAAAATATTAGGATGCTCACAATATCGAGAAAATATCTCACAAAACTCTCAATCCATAAAACCCTTACATCTCTGCACACATAGAATAGCCTTTACAAGTCCATCTCTCTCTCATAGCTTTTCATTTCGTGACTAGAATATTTATAGGATATTCCTAAAAAGCTTTCCTTATTCTATAGGAAATCTAATATTACAATAATATAACAACTAAGAGCTTCTTCTATAAAATATTTTTATAAAAAAATTAATACTAAATAGGAATTTGAGACACTTCTAATACCAATCTCCATCTTGAATCAAATTCATCACATATTGATAAGGGAAGTAATCAACTCCACCTTGAACTAAAATTCCTTTTATCTTCATTTTGTGCTTCATAATCTTTTGTTCTTCCAAAGATCTTTAATTCTGAAGCTTTAGAGACCATTGTTATAAATCAGCGGAAGCTTTGATGTATGAGAATATCAATTGAGAATCACAGATAAAAGCAACATAAAGGTGCACGAGGGTTTTAACGTAGTTCGGTCAATTATACCTACATCCACAGATGAGAGAATCTATCCACTATGCTTGAAAACACAGAGTACAAGATTGTAGTGTCAAAGTATTGCGATGATTAGGAAAAATCACAAAATAACAAAATCTAGGATCCTCTAATACCCAGAAAATATCTACTTAGAAACTCTGATAAGTAAACCTTCTGTCTACTGTAGCATCAAAACCAGCCTTCATAAGTCCATCTTTCTCACTAACTTTTTCCCACCATGACCGAATATTTGCCAGGGATATTCTAAAAGCTATTCTTATCATATGAAATCTAATATTCTGATAATATAGCAGTATAAATATTCGAGAGGAAGAATTATGAGAGAGATGGGCTTATAAAACATTATGTTTGCATAGTTGTAAGGATTTTTAGGGTTGAGTATTGTGAGGTATTTTTTGGTATTGTAGGTAGGCGTGTCAGGGTGGGCGGTTAGCGGTGGGCTGAAATTTGTAGAGCCAAAATTGACCCATGTTTTCGGAGGTACGAAATTTTAGCAATCGACGCCACTAAATTGGGATTTGGCTGACCAAATAGCCTTTTTGAGGCAAAGATTCGAGCCAGTCGGGCAGAATCACGCTATCCCGGGCCGAGCCATATTGGGTCGCGACAGAATTTGGCCCGGTTTGGACCAATAGATTTAATGGCCCGGCCCCGTACACTGATTTTTGGAGTGGAATGGTAGCGAGGCCCGGGTCGGAGCGATTTTGCCACCTCAATTGTAGGCATCCTGGGTTTGTGTTTTCTAGCCCGTCGTAATGCTTTGTTACACTCAATCTTGTACTCTGTTTTTGGAATAGGGGAAAGATTCTCTTATCGTGGATGTAGGCATAGTGCGAGCCACGTTAAAACCCTCGTCTTTATGTGGATTTCTTTATCTTTTGTGTTCTTGTGATTTCATATAGTGCATCAAAGCTTATGATTTATAATGTTCAGAAAGCTTAGTTTAAGAAATGCGAAAGAGCTTGAAAGATTATAGAGCGCACAAGATGAAAGTAAAGGAATTTCAATTCAAGGTGTTGATTGGCTTCTTATAGATGTGATGGACAGTTGTTGATGAAATTTGATCAGAGGTGAAGATTGTTGGGGCTATATCTCAAGTCATCGATTATTGATTTTTGTAAGTAATAATTTATAGGATAATTCCATAGTTGTTATGTTGTAATATTAGGTTTCTTTATAAAATAAGGAAAGTTGTTATTCCCTAAATATTCTGGGTTTCGCGTGTGTAGAATATAAGGGTTTAGGGATTGAGAGGTTTTTGTGGTATTTTCTCGATGTGTAGGCGTTTTAAGATTTTGTACAATTTTATGATTAACACTGTTGAGTCGTCGCGATACTTTGATACTCCGTTGTATAACTACATGTTTTGAATAGTGAAAATATTTTCTCGTCGTCTATGGATGTGGCGTAAGTAAGCGACATGTTAAAACCTATATGCCTTTATGTTGATTTCTTTATCTTTTATGTTCTTAAAATTCATATTCTTGTGCATCAAGCTATCATTTTATAACACATCTCCCCTGCAATTATTGTGAAACTAAGTAGATGCTTGAATGACTATATAAACAAAATAATTTTGGACCTCAATGGAACCAATGGAAAGATTCAATGTGGAAGAACTTTTTTTTTATTTTTTAAATTGCTATGATCACCCGAAACCCTAAATGAATATTAATTTTAACATAATATATAAAAAAGGTTTGAGTATCATAGAAAGTAATTCCAAAAATCTAAACAAATCAAATATTATAATTTAAATATATTGAGAAAACATTGAAAAAAGAAATTAAAATTTTGTTAAGTCTTGGTATGAAATATAGAAAAAAAGTGAAGTTAAAATAAAATCAAACAAATTTTAAAAGAATTTTATCGATATCTTTATTTTTCTTATAGAAGAAATTAAATCAAACAAAATCTTATAAAAATTATTTCTATCATAAGATTCAATTCATCCTATATCCACATAATAAATATGGCATTACAATATCAACATATAACTCAAATATAAGATGCAAGTGAGCATCATTTAAAAACTGTGTTTGAAGAACATTGTTATTTATTTTCTTGAATCTTTAAATATCTATTTGGAAATATTTTATAGCTTTATTAATGTATTTGTTATACCATATTTATCATGTTTTATTTTACATTATTTAAAATGTATTTAGTTAAATAAACAAAAATTTTAAGATAAAATATATTATAGTTTATTTTATTAATGTTATTCTAGAAATGATCCGAGATTTTTTTTTCTATTTATCCTATGATTTTTAAAAAAATTCAATATTTTATTTTGAAATAGTAAAAGTATAAAATTTTATTCAAAATACAAAATTATGAAATTAATTTGATAAATAGCAGATTCAATAATATAATTTTAATAAAATTTTGATTATTGAAATAGAATTAAATAATAAAATTTTAAAAATTATATCGAAAATATTTAAAATTTTATTAAAAAAACCTATATCATATTTTAATAAATATATATATAGAAAGGGAAGGGGACTATATATATATATATATATATATATATATATATATATATATATATATATATATATATATATATGTGTATATATATTTTATACAAGGGAAGGGGAGAAGCCTAATTATGGAGGCTTGTACAGGAAGTATCCTCCTCAGCCAAGATGGCATCTCCTGTCCTTCTCCAACGCATTACCAAGCTTCTCTGGGTGAGGTGGCCCCCCAGGGTGTAGGCTCTCTTCCATGGAGTTTTGCAGCCATTCAAACCAACCTATCTGAGACCTGTTTCGTCTCGCGATACACATGGTGGATCTCTACTCGCCAATCTTTGCTGAGCAAACTGTAGCATTCTTCTACTAGATTTTGGAGACTGCTCTGGCTAGCATTCCTTGACGTCAACCACTGGCTAAGGAGGAGGGAATCTATAGCTAATATCACCTGGCGAATGCCTAGCGCCCAAGCATATCTCAGACTGTGAATAGCTGCCCAAAGTTCCGCTCCCAGTTCAATACAAGGGCAGCTGAACGAAGCCCCCAACCCATTCCCTCGTCATCTACCGGTACCCCCACCCCCTCATGGCAGTTTGGCTTTGTTTCCAACAACCATCAGTGTTAACCATACCAACCCATGAGGATTCCACACTACCCAAATGGTCGTGGTGATGCTCCTCCTACTCTGCAAAACCACGTTGCTACAGAAGGCCGAGTTCACCTTCTTTAGGTAGGTTCTGATTGTTGCGGTTTTTTCCCTAAGAGTTCTCTCACCATTCCCGAAAACCACGTCGTTTCTCCACCTCCATATCCACCATAAGCAAACCACAAAGCTTTCCCTCCAATGGTCTCCTCTTGCTGCCATCCCACTCCTAAGGTTCCATTTGAGCCGTGATCAAAGGGCAGAAAATTTCCTCCCATTTACATTCCGGCTAATGTGTTGTTACCACTTTCCTGCTCGTGGACAGCTCCTGAATAAGATGGATTTAAGGTCCTCCAACTCTCTTGGCAGAACTTGCAATGAGGTCTTAGGTCATTCCACGCCTCCATCTCTCCCTATTGGTCATCAGTTTACCATGTCCCACTACCCAAACAGTGCCTTAAGTCGTTGAGGTACGTCTTCAAATCCTCGACCACCAAGCAAATGGCTGGGCTCCCCATTGGCAAGGGAGTATTCAGGCCGTGAAGGAACCTGTGGGGGTAGATTCCCAGAGGAAGCCTTCCTTGTTCTCCCTCAGTATCGTTAAGCAAACCGGTAAGATATCTAGAATGTGTTTTGAGTGTCCCAGTCCCACCTTGGACTGCAATCAGTAATCTCTCACTAATTTATAAAATTCTGAATTAGATTTCCTTCGTCACCACTTCCAACAGAGACTGCCCGCAGGCCAATGTCTCTCAAGTATCATGTTCCTCATTCGTGATTTTCCCCTTGCTTCCACTGTTTGGACGTCCGCTTGCGGATACTATTCCTCTCCATGCATGTATTTGCTTTGCAGGACCCGAACCCATAGCTTGTTCCTATCCGCTAGCAATTTCCATCCCAACTTGGCCATTAAAGCCTTGTTCATGTGCTGCATCTTTCTAATTCCCAGCCCCCCTTTGCTCCTCTTTGGTCACCGTTTCCCAATTAATGAGGTTTTTCTACCCTCCATCTCCATCGTGTCTCTCCAAAGGAACCCCGGGCTTTTCTGTCTAAGGCTTCGTTAAGGCCTCTTGGTAGGAGGGCAGTTTGCATCTAGAAGAGAGGAATAGAGTTGATGACAGATTGCACCAAGGTATGTTTGCCTGCAAGGGATAAAAACTTAATTTTCCAACTCTCCAACTTGGTTTGGACTCTGTCCAGCAAATTTTGATAAAAGCAGTTACGGCCATGAATAGAAGGGGCACCAAGGTGTGGCTAAATCACGCTGTCGATGAAATCCCTATGGCCTAAATTTCCTTGGCTTCGTGAGACTTTTTGGAGAAAATATTTTACTTTTGAAAATTCACTTTTTGTCCTGGAAAGCTTTACATAATAGGGTCAAGGCATTCCTTGATGATTCTGGCTTATTGGTGCTACAAAGAACAAAAAGAACACAAGATCATTGCAAAAAAGATCCAGAAAGGTGAGTTTTCAAGACAATTGGTGGTTTAATTCCGATGTTGACTTCAGAATGGATGATGTGGCCAAGCCTCCATGCAAAGTTCAAATAAATAATGGGATATCGGATCACCTTACCGAATGCCCCTAGTAGGCTTGAACCAGTGAAGCTGCTTCCCATTCCAAATAATGGTCATTCTGGCGGTTTCAACACACTGCATGATATTCTTGACCCAAGAGGAAAGGAGATGCAGGAGGTTTAGGGTTTCCCTTAAGAACTGCCAGGACAATCTGTCGTATGCCTTCTCCAGGTCTATTTTGATGGTCATAAAGCCTCTCCTAGTGGTTTTGGTTCTCATAGAATGGAGAACTTCTTGATAAATTAGGTGTCTGAAATATTCCTTCCCGGGACAAAACTGCTTTGGTTCGGGGCTATGATGTTGTCCATCACCTCTTTGAGTCTATTGGTGAGTGTATTGCAGTTTTGCCGATGTTTCCGGGTGGGGGACTTTAGGCACCAGGGCTACAATTGTATCATTGACTCCGTGCAGGAGGCTACCTGTCTCAAGGAACCTCAAAACAAAACTACAAACTGAATCTCCCACTACTTCCCACAGGTTCTGGTAGAATCCTGAGTGCATCCCATCAGTTCCAGAGGCAGCGAAGGGAGTCATTCCAAAGCTGCATTTTACTTCCTCCTTTGAGAATGGTTTCCAATAACGTCGGGTTTGAGTTTTCTAACAAGATGGAAATTCTCCCAGGATATTCTGCATAGGCTGTTCGTTTCCCTTACTTGAGAAGAGGTTATGATAATATTCTGAAACCATGTTTTCAAGAATACTGGGTTCCGTGATCCATTCCCTTGTGGATTTTCTGAGGGTCGTGATTCTATTTCTACTCTTCCGAACCAGAGAAGACACAGGGTAAAATTTAGTATTTCTATTCCCGGACGCAATCCATTATTCTCTTGACTTTTGAAACCAGAAGAGTTCTTCCTGGTTTAAAATGTTAATAACTGATTCAAACTTCTGTTCCTATTTCTTTGCTGCACTTTCATGTTATTGCTTCCTGTTTTTTCTCAATTTGTTGCAGTCATGCACATGTTAGTAGTGCACCCCTATTTTTTCTGCTTTAATCAGTTATCAGGTCTGTACCCCTGCCTATTTAATAGGCAAACTTATTTGCAAATAATATGCAGCAAAGAACAGAGCAAGTTTCCAGCAGAAACTCTGTGTTCATCTTTTTTTGTCATTGATAATTTGTGTAGCGTTAATAGAGTTCCCAACAAATTGGTATCGAGCCGAGGTTGAGATAACATGCTTGGGTGATTGAAAGAAGTGAGCAATGAGCGTCAAATCTTATTTCGTCTTCTCGACCTCTCATTCAGTCTTCAATGGAGAGAATCTACAGATTTTGAGGCATTAAGATGAAACTCTATTTAAATCCAAGAACTTTAGGATTTAGTCGAAATAGTTTATTCATAATTAGATGATGATGAGGCTCGTCTGAAGGAAAATAAGAACAGGACTGAATTGTTCTTTATTAAACAAGCAGTCCATGAAAATATATTTTCAAGGATTATAGAACAACAACATCTAAAGGACTTGGAGGAATTTTACGGAAGGAGATTCGAGGGATCACGAGATCATTACGATGGCTGCAATCCCGCCGGCGGGTGTTACGGCTTATCGGTTATGAAGGCGTGATGCGGCGGTTTCTCTCAAGGGTCTCTGTTATTGTCGGCGAAATGAGGTCGCCGGCGACGTGTAGCGACAAGCGGTGGTCTCAAAATCTTGCGAAGCTTGACCCCGGGGTGATCATGTAAATTAGGCTGCGGTGAAGAGTCAAAGGATCGCTATTTTTCATTTGAATAGTGATGGGATGGGCTCATGAAGCTCCTGAACCGTGCAACGGAAGCGGCGAAGAAAGCCTTCCACACGTTAAGGGGGAGACACCCAATACCGGCAGAATCTCGACTATAACAATGAACATTTTTGGGTAGGAAGAAGGGTTTTGCGAGAGGATTCCGAGGAGAGGGACGAGGCGAGTTGGTGATTAGCGAAGGCAATCGGTTCGAGTCACCACTACTGCCAGCGCTATAGGCACATCGAGCGAGTGTAGGAAAGGAGATGGAAAAGAAAGCAAGCAAACTATGCGAGAAGGCGGGAGAAGAAGATGAGGAGGAGTTGAGAGTTATTTATGGCCAGATCGAGAGAGAAAAGCATTCGAAGCTCGGATGATGCAGTTTTTTTGGATAGTGGTTGTTCTAACCACATGACGGGTCTCCTTTTTTTGTTCAAAGAACTAGATGAATCCATCTGTAAAGATCAAAAGGAATTGGTGGGGGACTGACAAACAAATGCAAGACAGGAAAGGCATTGTGGCAATTAGTAGAGTGAAACGTTAAGCTTCTTTACAACGTGCTCTTTGTTCCAAATTAACCTGGCTTTTGCTAAGTGTGCAGGACAGCGGTGGCCAATGATTCAGTGTTGTTTGAAAATTCTTGCATAATCAGGGAGCGAAGACGACAAGTCATTATTTGAGGTAAATACTAACACAAAATAAGTTGTTTCCTTTACAAATTTTTACATTGAAGCATGTTTAGGCTGTAAGGAAAAGATGAATCAAAGCGTGGCACTTAAGATATGGACTTTCATGAAAGATTAACTACTATATCAAAAAAAGGAAATTGTTCTTTGGGTTGCCCAGTATTGAGTCTATAGATTTTTATTGAAGCATGTGTGTATGAGTAAACAAAGTAAAAAACCATTCCTGATGGAAAATCATGGAGAGCTCAAAGTAATTTAGATCTTTATGCATCTTTGATTATGTGGTCCAATGGCCCGAGGTCTTTTGGAGGAAGCCGCTATTTCTTGTTATTTACATATGATCATGCCCGAATGAGCTGGGTATATTTTTTGCAATTCAAATCTGACTCAGCATGTTTAAGTTTAAGGCACTAGTGGAGAAGCGAGCAGCCCAGATGCATGGAGGCATTACGAAGCGAAACGAAGGTGGAAATTTCTCCAAAGACTTTAGCATTTTCAAGTGAAAATGGGTTGAAAGGGAATTTGGCGGCACCATATACCTGTGAGCAAAATGAAGTTGTGCGAGCGAAGAATCGTACGAGTGGTTGAAATGGCAAGAGGTTTGTTGCAAGCGAAAGGGTTCTGAACGATTCTAGGGAGAATTTGTAGCTACAGCGGTTTACATATTAAATTTATCTCAGCGAAGCGTGCAGGATCAAACACTCTATGCGGCGGGTGGTAGGAAACCATGGGTAAACCACTGAGAATCTTTGGTTGCATATGCTTTGGTTGATGCTCATAAACATAGCAAGCTTGTTGTCTATCCAGCGTATTTTTGTGGGTTATTCACTTTAACTCAAAAAGCATAGTATATGATCTATCAATTACCCAAGGTTATTATAGCGAAATGTCATTTTTCAATGAAGGGGCAAGTTGGGATTGTAAGAAAGTGAAGAAGGAGTATTGCAATTTGAAGTTCCAACAAGCATAGGCTCGAGCCCGGATGAGAGACCATGAACACCTCCAGAGCTCTCCTTGCCTTGGTGTCCTCAAGTTCTTCAGCCTGGAAATCGGGTGTGAGAGCAGCTCCTCTTTGTCAAGCTCACCGAATGATACTCCTCCACGGAAGGCATCTCTAAGTGAAATTTATGCAACACAAGCTAGCAATTTATTCTTTGATCAATAATTTTGGCTTGTGAAAAAGAGGAGTGGACGATGCCATGAATGAAGAATTACGTGACACAAGAAATAAGACGTGGGAGTTGATGAATCTTCCCAAAGGAAAAAAGGCTATTGGGTAAATGGGTCTTGAATTAAAGTTTCATGTGGATGTGAAGCATTCAAAAACCTGGCTTGGATTAGTGGCAAAGGGTATTCCTGACAAGAAGGTGTGGTCTGAAGAAACTTCTCTCCTGTTGCACGATTTGGGAAATTTGTAAGAACTTTACTTTATACATTTGCTCCATTAAGTTGGTCTATTTATCAATTTGATGTTAAGTAAGCCTTTTTGAATGGTGAATTGGAAGAAGAAGTTTATGTATCTCAGCTTAAAGGTTTTATTATTTCTGGAAAGGAAGAGCAGGTTTACAAATTGAATAAAGCCTTGTATGGATTGAAACGGCTCTGAGCACAGTATGCAAGTGATTCTTACTTCTGAAAATGGCTTTGAAAAGTAAGAATGAACCCACATCTTTATACAAAAGGCAAGACAAAAATTTTCTTTTTTTATGTCTTTATGTTGATGATATGATATGGGTTCATGCTTGCTTCCCTTATTGATGAATTTAGTATGCATGAAAAAGGAGTTTGAGATGACGAGGGTTTAGGTTTATTGAATTACTTTCTTGGAATAGAAGTAAAACAAGTTGAGGCGAGAGGTGTTTATCTCACGAAGAAAGTATGCTATGGATCTCTCAAAAAGATTTAATATGATGAGTGTAAAACCCCGTTGCCTACACACATGAGCCACCGAATGAAGGCTCTGAGTAGATGATGGGATAAGTTGGGGTGTGGATGAAAAGCTTTTTGAAGCATGGTTGGTGGTCTAATTTGCACATTACCACGAGGCGAGACAATGCACTCGATGGGCATAGTCTCGGTCGTGCATTCTCCCTCGAGCATCACTTTGATCTTTGCTAAGCAGATTATGCGTTATGTGGCTGGAACTGTGGATCTTGGCATATGGTATTATCATGTATCATCTTTTAAATTAATTGGCTTTACTGATAGTGATTAGGCAGGATGTATAGAGACAGAGCACTTGTTTCACATGTTGATCTTAGTTTGGGGCTATTTCTTGGGCTGAAAGAAAGCAAACTCTTCTGGCACTTGTCATCTTGAGGCTAAGTATATGGTAGCCATAACCCCGACTTGTCAGCGATTTGGCTAGGAGGGTCTTTGATTGATCTTGGCGAAGCCGAGTTTGAAAAGCCTTGAAATTTCTTTGTGACATGGCCGGTATTGCATTGTCAGAACCCGATCTATCGTAGCGGAATGAAAGCATATTGACATAAGGGCTCGCAAGTGGGGAGATCTTGTTCTTCGAGAAGGCTATAATCTTGAAGTATTGTGGAACGGATGAAACGAGTTGCTGATATCTTAACAAAACCTCGACCAAGAAATAAGCATGAATATCTAAGCTCCTCACCCAGGAGTGCGCAAGAAGTTTGAATCGGGAGTGTTAATAATTGATTCAAACCACGTTCATTCACTATTTCTTTCTTTGCACTTTCATCTATTATTGCTTCTATTTTTCGATTTGTTGCAGTCATGCACACGTGTGGTACTATTTTTACGCTTTGTTCGGTTATCGGAGTCTGTACTTTACTTTATTTAATGAAGCGAGAACTTATTTGCGAAATAATACTTTTTGACGAAAGAGCGAGCAAGTTTCAATGAAGTGCAATGTTAAATCTTTTTGTCATTGATAATTTGTGTAAACGTCAATGCGAGTTCCACAACGTAAAATAGTATCGGGTCTTGGTTTAAAACCAGGAAGAATTATTTTGGTTTTCTGGATAACCAAGTTGTTTCTAGGCTCCGGCTAGTACGGCCCATGTAGCCTTCTTTACTTGCTGAAAATGTTGCCAAGAGAGCGGTGCTTGTTGATATGTCCCAAGGGTGTGGCGGTATTGGGATGTTTTCATGTAGAGGTGAGATGTTAGACCAATGATCCATGACCACCTTTTGAAGTCCAGGATGGGAAAGCTAAGCCGCTTGATATCTGAACTGAGTCTTGTCAATTGATCTCCGCTTTTCCGAGTCTTATGAGGATAGGACAGTGACCAGAATTAAGTTGAAATCCCCTGCTGACTACGGGTTGAGGAGATTAAGAGCCGGTCTTTATTAAGCTCTTTCAAAGTGCCTTCCTCAAATATGAGCTAGGGCTTCAATAAATAGTGAGAGAAGCAAAGTTCACATGCCGAGTTTCACGCTACATTTGGATGAGGCGGGGGTGGGTTTGAGAATCTCTACCTTCATACATTCTTTCCAGAATACCCATATGCCTCTGCTATAGCTAGGGCTTCCATTTGTTGGATTTTTAAACGTTTAGTAACGTTTTTTTAGTGTGAATAAATTGTAATAAATATGTTTTAAATTAGTAACGTATTTAGTGTGAATAAATTGTAATAAATATCTCATTTTTACTAAATTAGTAACGTTTTTTAATTGAATAAATTGTAATAAATATGTTTTTAAATTATTTATTTGGCTCATTGTCATCTTTATATTTATGAGTTTTATTTGTATTACTTTCGTGTGTGGCTTTTGGAAATACATTTGGGTGATAGAGGTAGAGCTTTCTTAGGTTCGTTGGTATAGGATTTTGGGGTGTTCGGAAATTCTCAGTTGGTCGTTGTATCTGAGACGAACACTCCAGTTGACCTGGCTTACCGTGTGTGGAGGCGAATTTGTTCCGAAGCGTGTTTCCACGGGCCTCGAATCATCTTGCTTTGTATTCATGGGTTTGTTGACGGGTTGTTTATTAATCTTAATTTCATTTATTGATTTGTATTTAGAATTTGCTATCTTACATGATGTGTTATATTTATGTAATTTATATAATCTTTGTTTCTTGTGTGTAATTGTGACAATCTTCGCAATTAAGTGGTCTACATTTTTGAGCGTGACGGGGTTGAAGTGGAAAGGAGATTTTCCTTGGTTTATTTTGTTAATTTATATATATACATGTTTATCTGACATTTGCGAGTCAGAATATCTTGGATTAAATTTTTTTTTCCGAAACTTGTTTTTAAATTTCTTGTTTGAAAACAGGTTTTATTAAATTTTTGGACATTTGATTAGAAATTAAAAGAGTTTTAACAATGGATCTCAGCCCATGTCGGACGAAGAGATGAAACACTTGATACGAGTTGGTGGCGGGTAATGTTCTACCGGGTCTAAGCGGGCACAAATGCGGAAAATGGGTCGTTTGGACCGGGCGGGAGGGTTGAAGGTGAAGGTTGAGGCGCGTTCGTTTGGCATTGGCTGGATCGTCGCCAGCGTGTGGGCTTCTTGAGAAATTTGGGGGGCGCGGGTCTGGGCTTGTTAGGCTGGACCGTGAGGTTTAATTGTGGTGGTCACGTCTTCTGGGCTTGTAGTAGGTGTGCGTGTCAGAGTACAGAGTTTGTATATGTGTGGGCTGAGGGCCGCGAGGGTGCACGGGATCGTGGTCGGGGTGGGGACCACGTGGGTCGCGCGTTGGGTTGGTGCAGGCGTGTAGAACAGGCGGCGTGGTTGGGCTAACCGTTTTTGTTATGTCTTGGAGCGCGTTAGTGCGACGAGGTCATGGCGGCGAGTGCTTTGGCGAAGCCCCAGGGCGTTGGCGTGGCATGCGTCTTGGCACGTCCTCGGGAGAGAGAGAAAAAAATTTCTCTTCTTTGAAATATTATTTGTTGCATTTTGAAGCGATAAATTAATAGTTTCTTGTTTGAATAATGGAAAATGGCGATGGCAAAATCTTCTACCAGCCACAGGGCGCAGTACATTCAGTTTAACGACACAGTGCGACACCGGTAATGACGATTCGGTGAACCATTTAGCCCAGGAGAAATTCAATGGTTTAATTTGAGTGCAACGAAGATCTTTGTTTTATCGACCTGACTGAACCTTAGAGGTTTTTAGCGAGGATCGCTTCAGTGAATGAAGAGGATAGGAGTTCTCTCATGGCGTTTGATGTGTGGAAGGGTTAGGCTAATACGTGTCGAGTATGTCATGAAGCAGTCTAGGCGATGCTTTGTGCAAATGTTCTGCGTGTGAAAAAGACAACTAAGGAGCTGTAAGTCACTAGACCAAAAATAAGGCGAGGATGCGGGTCTTCAGAAATTTGTCGTGGGCCGATTCACTGAATTGCAAAATGGTGGACTCGAGGCGTAGTCGATCCAAATCACGAGAAATTTCAGTTAATTCTTCATGAGATTCATTCTGAAGGGATGGTCTTGAGTGAAGCCTTTCAGGATTCTTTGCTATTATTGAGAAGGTACGCCTCACGGGTGGAAGGACTTGAGAACCACCTCAGCATAGCGAGAAAAATGAGCGTCGAAGAATTGATTGTCGGAGACCCGGGTGAAGAAAGGCAATGGCGTTCGAGAAAGAGGGTTCATTTGGAATCTGGAAGTAAAGGCCAATGTAGTGGGCATGGTCGAGCTCCCGAGTTTGAAAAGGAACGACCCGAGGGTCGATCTGGGACCAAAAAGGAGGAATATCGAAGCGGGAATTCCCGAGGAAGTGCTTCAATTGTGACCAGATGGGTCCTGGCGGCGGATTATGGTAGAAGAAATAAGAACAAAGGCAAATGTGATGGAAAAATCACCACGAGGTTGTGAGCATGAACCTGCCGGCGGTAGTCTCTGAAGTGAACCTGGTGGTGAGCGAAGAATTGGTGGATCAAATCTTTGGTGCGCGACCCGCCATGTACGTTCGGACGGGGAATATGTTTCAGCCGACCCGAGTTGATAGCGGGAGAAGTTGTTCATAAAGGGAATTACGCTCGTCCGACATCAGGGGACATGGAAAAGTGATCTTGAGAATGACTTGGAAAGTCACGTATTTGAACAATGTGTCTTTGTATGTGCACAGTCAAGTAAGAATTTGGTTTTACAGTTCCTTTGTTGAACAAACACAGTTTAGGATGATTGTTAAATTAAACAGGTTATCTTGTCTAAAGTCGGGGATGTTTGTGGAAAGGATATGTTTGTAATGGGTTGTTAAACTTAATGTTATGATACAAACCCCGAAACAATGAATAAAGCAAGTACTTCTTACAATATTTGTTGAGTCTTCTAGTTTATGGCATGGTAGACTTGGGCTGTATTGGTATGGTTCTTTGAGAGTTAGCAGTCATATTCCCACATTTCAAATTGATGCTGTAACAAGTGTGGACTTGTTTGAGAAGCAAAAAAATGATAAGGTCATCTTTTGATCGATTGAAAGAAACTGCGAACCCTTGGATATGATCATGTGACATATGTGATCTTAAATTTGCCCAGACGAGGGGTGCTTGATAAGTATTTTATTACTTTTGTTGGCGATAGCAAAGTATTGCTATGTGTATTTACTTTAAGAGCAGGATGAAGCTTTAAGAAAATTTGTTTTCTAAGCTGAAGTTGAAATCAACTTAATAAGAAAATTAAAGTGATTACAGAAGTCGTGGTGGAGTGTATGTAACATAGATTGGTGATTCTTGTGGACAACATGGGATTAGACATGTCTCCACCATATTCACCTCAGTCAAATGGTGTGGTGGCGTAAAAATCGTACATTAAAGAAATGATAGATGCAATGCTAATAAGTTATGGGTTCTTATCGAGAACATGTGGGGAAGGCTATTTTGTCGCGAATTACCTTTTAAATAAAGACACCACAGGAGAAGGATGAACAAAAGGAGCACCATATGGTGTGGAAGAAGACAACCTTCCTATAAATACCTACGAATGTGGGGGTGTCTTGCCAAAGTGGCTGTTCCAACACCTAAAAAGGTGAAAATAGGTCCGAAGATTGTTGATTGCATCTTCATTGGCTATGCACAAAATAGTAGTGCTTATCGATTTCTTGTATATAGAAATTAAAAATCCACGATATACACAAGAATCGAATTATGGAATCAAGAATGTGTCGTTTTTTGAACCACGTTTTTCATGTAGGATGAAGAGGGACCAAGTTCGTCTAAGCGAACATTTGAGACTATGAATGAAGATAGTCAGGATCGAAAGTAACGAAACGAACAGGAGTTGAAGATGAACCTCGCCTTGTGAAGAATAAGGACGAAAAAATCATTTGGTCCATATTTTCTGACTTGCCTGCTGGAGAGCGAACCTGAGCTATAAAGAAGCGGTGAACTCTTTGGAGGCTCTTTGTGGAAAGAAAGCTATCAAAGTGAGAAATTGATTCCATCTTCTTGCGAGCCATACATGGGAACTAGTGGACCTTCCTCAGGGTGGCAGCAAACCCTTTAGGGTATAAGTGGATTTTCAAAAAGGAAAATGAAAACTGATGGAACAATTGATAAGTACAAAGAGCTTAAGACTTGTAATTAAAGGTTACAAAGGAAGGTCTTGATTACTTTGATACTTATTCTCGGTGACGGGGCAACTTCCATACGAATGGTACTTGCTATTCTTTGCATTCTTGAAATCTTGAAATATCGAATGGATGTGAAGGCGCTTTCTTAATGGAGATCTAGATGAGGAGATCTACATGGAGCAACTGAGGGTTTGCGACTCGAGGACAAGAAAGAGGATTTGCAAGTTAGTAAAGTCCACACATATGGCCTTAAACGAGCACGAAAACGAATGCATCCTGAGTTTGATGGCGTGAGTCTTTGGCTAATGGGTTTAAAATCAATGAGTGTGACAAATGTATATATGTCAAAATACGAGTAAATGGCTGTAATAAAACGATACGTATGTTGTTGACATGCTGTTGGTAGTGACGATGAAATGATCAAATCTACCAAGGCTATGTTAAGCCACGAGGTTTGACGTAGAAAGATATGGGACTTCTTGATGTGATTTTAGGGTAAAAATCTCCGAGAACCTCGATGTGGACTAGTTCTTAGTGAAATCCATTATGTGGATAAAATCTTGGATAAGTTCGATGCTTGATGATTACGGTGTGGCTACAGGACACCTATAGATGTAAATCTTCATATGTAAAAAAATAGAGGAAAAGTGTATCTGGGGTTGGAAGTATTCTAGGGTGAGTTGGGGGCACAATGCTTGATGAGTTGTCTGAAGACCCGAGATATAGCTTACAGCGGTTTGGTAAGGCGAGTAGATGCAGGTAATCCAAATGGTGATCATTGGAAGAATTGTAGAGTATTAAGACCGCACGTATACTCGTGATTATGGATGCGCCACCTGATATCCGGATGTATTGGAAGGATATAGTGATGCTTATTTGGATATCGATGTAGAACTTCGAAGTGATCGACGCTGAGTGGATATGTGTTCACACTAGGAGTGCGACAATTTCCGTAAGTCTCGAAACAAGCTGTAATAGCCCGATCCACTATGGAATCAGATTCATTGCTTTGGATAAATGTGGTGAAGGGGTGAATGGTTCTGTGATTTCTTGGAGGATATTCACAGGTGGCCAGCTTGTGACGGTATATCTATCCGGTGTGATGGTCGGGTGGCCAATGGCGAGGCGCGAATGTGATGTATAATGGTAAGTCTGGAGCACATGCGTCGGAACCTTACAACACCATTAGGCAGCTAAATCTCAACTGGGTTATCTCTGCATTGACTATGTAAAGATCAAGGATAATATTGCGGATCCCGGTAACCAAGGGTTAAATAGAGAATTAAGTTGAGAAGTCATCGGGGAATGGGACTAAAGCCCATAAAAATGAAGAGTCAATACGATGGACCACTACTTAATTATTTGGAATCCCAATATCTAGGTTCAAAGGGACAACTAAATTGTAAAGACTGGATTGGATCACTATGGGGGTTTTAACCTCCCTGTCCATTCCTATGATGGCTTGATGATATATATTGGAGATGAGGTTAAGCTAGCACTTTAATGATTCTAATGTGTTGGGAAATAAAGAAAGAATTGGCCAGTACTCATAGTTAAAAAATCACATATGTGAGAGAGAAGAGGGGCAGCTTGAAGAGGCCTTATAGGGCACAATTCTTTAGAAACTCTTGCGGGGCGGGGAAGATGTCCACGGCCAAGAAAGCGGACGTAACGGTGAGAGAGCAGAATGCGGGGAAAAGAGTCATGTGTGAGATATATCATCCTTCATTTACATAAGCAGCGGAAGCGAGAGAGGTTCCAGGACATCGTGTCTACCTTTAGTCGATAAAGTGAATATATTCTCATAAGGGAAGGTTTAAAGGATAAAACCTACCTATCATGTGAGCTCATTTGTAGAGCTCATCATAAAGGTTTAGTAACGTTTTTTAGTGTGAATAAATTGTAATAAATATATGTTTAAATTATTAACGTTTTTTAGTGTGAATAAAAATTGTAATAAATATGTTTTAAATTAGTAACGTCATTTTTAATGTGAATAAGTGTAATAAATATGTTTTTAAATTATTTATTGGCTCTAATTGTCATCTTTATATTTCACAATTTTATTTGTATTAGCTTGTGTGTGGCTTGGAAATAAGTGGTGATAAGAGTGAAGAGGCTTTCTTAGGTTCGTTGGTATAGGATTTTGGGGTGCAATTTCAGAAATTCTCTGTTAATTGATCGTATTATCTGGAAGACGAACACTCCAAATTGACCTGGCTTCCGTGTGTGGAAGCGAGGTCGTTTTAAGGAAGCTGTTTCCACGGGCCTCGAATCATGCGTATTCATACTGTCGGTTTGTTGAATGGGTTGTTTATTAATCTTGTATTTATTGTTGATTTGGCAATTTAGAATTGCTATCTTACATGGTGTTATATTTATGTAATTTATATGACTCATTTCTTGTGGTAATTATTGACACCATTCTTATCCATTCATCAAAACCTAACTTTCTTCATATCGAATCTGCCTTAACCGTGACCTTTATCTGAGCCGACCAAGATGGTTGGCTTATTAAGATCTTATAATATCTTTTTTGCTGTCGAAGAAATTCCTTGAAGGCTGCTCCATTGGAGTTCAGACAATTATTGACAGGAGAAGTGATTAAGAATTCTTGGGTGCATCCCGATCCTTTTGTCTTGTCCCATTGCACGAACTTCCTCCGTTGAACTCCTCTCCTTTTCCCAAGCTGCATCCTCTATCACCATTTCAATGTTATCGACCCGCTCTCCCCCATGCAGGCTGGTGGTTCTTCGAGCCTCATCATGGGATCTGCCTGCTACTGGCAACTCCGCCTTTTCCCAGCGCGTCCACTTGTTAAGTCGCACACATGTCATTATTCTTTCCCATGTTATTTCTTAGGATTTGGCATTGCCTCGGACATTGATACCGAGCCTTAAGGTTCTTGCGATGTATCAAAGTTTGGTATCCATGGCTAACTATAAGGTAGTGGTTAGTATCGACGAGGTCCTTAATATTTAGCAAATTCATAATCTTCAATGGATTACGTATCCTCACAATCATCTTCGTCTTCGGTAGAGACCACCTCATCCCTCCCATCATCCTCGGTTGGTTCAATCGCGACAAGTTTATCTCGAATGAGTTTGCGGTTGCCTCCCACACCATCTCAATCTCTATTTAGTGTAGTCCTCGTCTCCCCTCTTTGGAGCGTATTCTCTTATTGCACTTTCGCGGAGTCGGCTTCTGACTGATCGTGGTTAAGAGAGTTTGTGGCCACCTTAATCTAAGATAAATTTATGTTTACACAAAATAAGTTTAATATATGAATTCTTATTTATTTATCATTTTTTGAAATCCTCTTAAAATATTTTATAATTTTTAAATAATTTGTGTTTATGGATATTTTTGTCGAAAATATCCTGGCTATTCTTGATATTTAGATATATATCCATAAATCGAACTACCGATATAACTCATGTTTACCAATATTTTCATCACACATGCACATCGCAACTTTGTATAGATAGTCATGTTACCTCCTGCTACTTAAACTACTTATATCATGCAAAGCAAGCAATACTTTCATATCGCATGTGGAGGCAACAATGCTACATTTTTGGGCATTTTGAGGGAAAAGAAACCACATCATTCTATATGTATCTACTTTCTATAATAAAAGGGATACATTTGAAGCGATTCTTGACTTAAAATTGCTTTTCGAAAATTATTGTCACGATATAACATTTGAAAAATACCATGGTTCTGTCCTCTTTGTTCAAGTTGATATTTATAGTTCTTATGTAACTTCGCCCAATTGTCCCCATATATCATTTTAAAATACCATATCACATTACACCTAACCATTGCCACCCCAATCTTCATTTTGCCCTCGCTTCATATCGGATCTTCATTTCTACCTCCTCCTCCTTCTGATGTCTTTCTCCACGATTCAGTGCGTCTGAACCATTTGAACTCTAACACGCATCTCCACACATCCCAGTTTCCACCGTCGAGGATTAACGCGGGACCACTATGAAATCCACTATATCTGCCAATCCCTTTGTTTAATAATTATTCTTTGCCTCAAAAAATTTCGTTATTACATAGGAATTTTTAGTTGAAAAAATTCATTTTTCCACTTTGCCTACATGACTCTTTGGGCCACCCATCAAATCAGCACATTGCAAAGCATTATCGAGGACTCATCCTGAGTGCGTCGCGAGCCGTTTTAAGTTTTGGATTAAAATACTATTTTTTTTTAAAAAAAAATTACAAAAATAGTTTGTATTTGAAACAAATGGTTTAAAAGCCGAACCGAACCGGCTGGACCGGACCGGCCGGTCCGACCGTCGACCGGAGACAAAACCAGTCCGGTTCACCATTAAAATCCGTTTGAGGGGTTAAGCATGCGAGCCAGGCGGTGAATGAGCAGATTGAAGCAAGCTAGTTCTTATGGAGCAGGCGGTTCATCGTTCTTCACGAAGAATTTTTAAAGCAAAACGATGTCATTTAGGGGTTTTTGGCATCCTAGCGGCGTCGTTTGATTAACCTCTTTTATCTCTTCCATGCCCCTGCATCTGGTTCTCGGGTTTCAGTTTTTGATTTTTTTTTCTCTACAATCTGAAATCTCTACTCTCTTCTTTTGTTTTCTCTAATTGGCTTCAAGCCTTTGTATTCCTCACGGCGAGCCAGCGCTTTGTGGCTGCTGTAGAGGAATTCTTGACGATAAAGGGCGACTACTCTGGATTCAGCAGCGACGGCGGCTCCGCAGCGGTAAGCGGTGTTGCCGTGTGACGGCGGCGGCGGCAGCGCGAGAGGACGTGGTGGCGGGGCCCGGTAGAGGAGGCGGCAACTCTGCTCTACGGTTCAACGGCGGTGGCATCTCGGCAGATCCGCAGCGTTAGCTCCGGCGGCGAGGCGGCGCGGCAACGCGGCGGCGATAGCGAGTCTTCTCCCAACTACGGCGACATATCGTTCGTCGGATGGTCGATCCTCCTCGACTTTAAGCGATAGCGTTTCGACCGGTCCCCAGGTACCATTCCCCTTCCGAATGATTCCGTTGATTGATCTTTGGTTTCCTTTTATTGTCATTGACTCATTTGTAGTTTTGAAGATTTGTATGGGTGGGATTTGGGATGGGCTTTATATCATGTTTCTGATTTTTACAAATGTGAAATTCGGTATAAAGCTGTAAAGGATGAACAACACATTGACTTGAACATCATTCATTGTATTTTCAGATTTATGAGAGAATAAAAGCAATTGTGGCCAAACTCAAAACGGTGTGTGTATTTTCTGATTTATGAAGAATAAAAGCAATTGGCAAGAGCTAGGCTTGGAAAAAAAACGGTTTGTATTTTGGTTATGAGAGAATAAAGTAATTGTAAGGAAAGCTGGAAAAGCAGTGCTGAACATTTTAGGGAAATAATCGGTGAGGAGTTTGGGAGACAAGTTAATTCGAACAATTCCATAAGTTTGTCAAACAATATATGATGACTTGAGTATGATTGTGTCAGTTTCCAAACCTTAAAATTCAAAGGGACTAAGCTTCGATTTTTCAGGGTTTTTTGCTTCTTTTTCATTCCAATAGGAAAAATCATGATATGTCAATCGTTGAAGGGTCATAATTGGGTGGGTTTTCTTTGAAGTCTCTTTTTCCTTTTCCATAGATCCAATATGCACAGAAGGTTTGGTAAAACCAAAAACAAATGGATCTATGCACATATTATTATAATTGAATGAGAGTGATATTGGAGGTGGGTGTCATTAAAAATAATTTGTCTGCATGGAATGATATTGTTTCCTTTTCACAGTTGATAAGGAAAATGATTAAACTTGACTCAACCTTTGGTTAAGATTCAACATCAAATTCAAATTCTCAATGAAAGCGAAGACCAACCCGACATGGGGTGCTGTTTATGAAGAATTTGTTCAAATGGAAGGAAAGCTCTCATATGTATGTACCAAAAGTTACTAAAGGTGGGGGAATTCATAGAATGAAACAACACCTTCTTAGACAAAAAGGGATAATGAGTGTGTAGATCGGTTCCTCTTTGATGTTAAATGTCGAATGGAGAATTCCTTACAGAGATTTTAAAATCCAAAAAAAAAAGCATCTCAAGCAGATTAGAGTTTGAAGAGTCCATATGGTCCCGATGTGTCCTGATTTGAAGGGGATGAGCAACAAGGTGAAGAAGAGGTTCAACAAGTGCAAAATCTTATAAGACCAGAAATGAGTGGAAAAAGAAAAAAATCAATAATGGATAAGTATTTTTAAGTACTGGGGGCTCGACCTTCCATTAAGGTATTAAATGGAAGAAGCTATTTGGAGAGCAAGAAAATATGGCTGTGGGAGATTTTTTTTTTATGATGCATGCATCCCCAATCTTTGAATTCATACACTTGAGCCAATGTTGGATATATAGGCATAGATGATGGATATAAAGGTCACACCTATTATCATGCAGAGTTAATCTTCTGAAGGATGAAAAGTTCAATTACTTGTGGATTCTTATCGAGTGACTTGGGCAAAGTTATGGGTGTGCAATAATGGGTAGTTCCCATGGATAGATAATAGACGAAGAACTGCTATCAGCCTGTGGTTTTATTGTCCCGAGGGCTATCATTTGAGTACAATGATGCTTCGGATATTGTGAAAGATCGCGAGCAATTTGTTTCCCCTATTTGATGGATCATTACATGGGTTGGCTGAGCAATGTGGTTCAAATGGTCAGCGATGTCACGGAAGGTATGTGGCTGCGGGAGGCGATTTCTCATAAATATAAACACACATTAATTGGTCACACTTGTGCCGGCTCATTGCCTTAATTTGTCTTTAAAGATCATTGCAAAAGTTGGATCATATTGCTGAGCTTGCAAGATGTGCATGGTGAATGATTTTGTGTATAATCCTTTGTTAAGTTGGTTAAGAAAAAGAGAAGGATGGACAGAGATTCTCCGACCTAGTGCAAATCGCTTTGCTACTACATTCATTGCATTGAAGAGCCTTCATGATCACAAACATGATTTGCAAGCTTTGGTAATAATGAGTTCTTCTTTACGAACTTTAGATATTCAAGGATAATAAAGGGTAAGAGTTTGGTTTCTATCATCTTAGACCCTGAGTTTTGGAATATAGACCCCCTTCATAGTTGTGAAACTCATGGCTCCACTTAATATAGCTTATTGCATATTGTTGATTGTGATAGAAAGGCCTTCAATGGAATGTATGAAGGCATGTATAGGGTTTGTTTGAGCATCGAGAAACTGTTTAATCATAATAAAGAGACTATCTGAAGCCTTATACAAATATCCATAAAACAGCGTTAGGAATGAGCAACTTACGCAAAAGCATTCGTTCAGCGGCTTATTGGATTTGAATCTATGTTTTCAATATGATCAAGAAAACTTTTGTGACAAGCCGGAAGTCATTGGAGGTGTTATGGACATTATTGATTAAAAAGTCATCAAAGGCAAAAACAAAGTGATGAATGAGTTAAAGTTGTATCGTGATCGATTAGAAAGTTTTGGAAGAGAGCTTGCATATTCTTGACGTGAAATACTACAACCTGGTAAATCATACTTGATCTATTAACTTATTTTTAAGTCGTTATACTTTAATATATATACGATGTACTTAAAAATATAGATTGTTATATTTTAAAACTTGATGATATTTTTGTCATTTTTGTGTAATGAAAACTAGATGAATGATGCAGACTACATGGATATAGTGCCCCAAATTTACAAAGGTTGGCAATTCAAATATTGAGCCAAACTTCATCATCTTTTGGTGTGAAAGGAATTGGACAGTGTTTGAGCGCGCCACATACCAAAAAGGAACGAGGTTGGGAACATGTCGAAACAATGATCTTGTATACATTCATTACAATTTACGGTTGAAAAAATCGGTATAAATATTCATGTGGTTGATTAGGAATTTCATTTGGATAGTTATGAATAGTCACATATTTTCTTTTTAGGTTCTCTGACAAGAAAGAAGCTATGATCTTATTGACATGCATGTATCGATGAAACTAAATTTTGGATTATTAATAAGGATGAGGCAGGGAGGCTAAATCTTGAAGAAATGGAAAATCTTTTGTATGAGGGAAGGATCTCTTCCTACTATAGAAGTTGAAGGCTCGAAATTCAGTGACTCGAAGTGGTTAGATTAACTTGATAAAACTTATTTTAAATTGTTGTTATTTTACTTTTAAAATGATTTTTATTGATATATTCCTTGTCTTTTTTGTAGATGATGTGGGCGATGTGGTAGATTGTAGCGTTAAGAAAGAGTTGATTTGAGAACTTTAATTTTCCATTAACTTCAATTTGACTTTTCACATCCTAATTTTCAAAGTGAATGAAGACATGTATTTATATTTTTTTAATTTTTATGCATGAACTTATTAATATGAGAAACTCTTGATGTTGACATTTCATATGATTGAGGACCTCTCTTTCCACTAGATTGCAGTAACGTAAAGATAAACTTTGCAATGAAGGTAGATACCAATTATCAAGGGGATTATTCTGCTTCATAAAATTGAAGTTATGAAGAGATAAATTTTCCAATGAAGATTGGTGGAAATATCTTTAGGAGTTCTTCCTTCCATTCCGTGGTCGTTACTTGGACATGATATTTTCAATGAGTATGGGTTGAAGCTATCATTTTGGATTCCTTTGGAAGTAGAGTTTGTCACACATAATTGCATCAGTGATGACAAGGGGTAGATATGATTAAGGATCTCTTCTTCCCTTTGATCGCCCCATGGATTTAATGTTTTGAATGAAGAAGCGGCAGAGCTATTTTGAGCCTCACGACCACAGAATCGACAAGTCGATTTAAATGTTAATAAGAATAAGCAGACCTCTGGCTCACATTTATTGTCTTGAGTTTTGGACAATTTTCCACCTGAAGAGTTTTTAAAGTGCTCAAACTATAAATATTGTCGAGAAGACTCAAAAGGTTTGGGCAACCACATAAGTCCAAGTGTTCAAGCTCATGTAGATATCTAATTGATGAGGGTATTTCTATTACATATGTTTTTCTCAAATCAAGCTCTCTTAACCCTCCCATATTTTCCCAATCTCAGCTCTTTATGGGATGACACCCTTGAAGAGTTTTAAGAAACTCAATTTCTGAAATCCCGATCAGGAAGACTCGAAAATTTTTGGGCAATAGCGAAGTTCAAGTATTCAAGCCCTTGTAGATGCCTAATTGATGAGGGTACCTCTATTATATCTATTTTGCTAAAATTAAGCCTTCTTAACATTCCACGTATTCTCCCGTCTGGAAAACTCTTTGTTAGACGATTTTCAACTTGAAGAGTTGGTGCTCGAACTACAAATCTTGTCGGAAGACTCGAAGGCTTGGGCAACAACTTAAGTCTAAGCTTTAAGCCTTGTAGATGCCTAATTGATAGAGATACTTCATGTATACCTCTCCACTAAAATTAAGCATTCTTAACCTTTGTATTTTCCTGATCTAAAATCTTGTTATTAGACAATCTTTTAGATGAAGAGTTTCAAGAGAGCTCAAACTGCAAATCCGTCGGGAAGACTCAAAAGTTTTTTGCAACAACTTAAGTTCAAGTATTCAAGCCCATGTAGATGCCTAATTGATGAGGATACTTCTATTATACAGTTCTACTAAATCGAAAGCTCTCTTTAACCTTCCCGTATTTTCGCGCCCAGTCTGCGGGAATTCTTTAGCTCTGACGGCTAACACAGAGAGTTTGAAGGCTTTTAAGCTTATGAAGATTTGTTGGAAGACTCTCGAGTTTTTTGCACCCTATTATATTCAGGAAAATAGTCAGTACAAAATCTAATAACAATGTTGATGCGTGGGTGAACATGAAAATTAACCTTGTGCAATCTTTTAAATTAGAAACTCCAATTTGATGCACTTGAGATGCTTGAAATATCAGCCAATTGGTAAGGAACTACTAAGATCAAGTATTTTTAACTTTTGACATCTGTAACAGAAAATTTTCTTTAATAATTAGTAAAGTTCGAAGACTTCAAAGCTAGACTAGGCAAAAAATACTGCTAAATAATAGTAATACCATGTTTCCTTCTTAAAGATGTGTTAAAAACGCTGATTGTCCTAGGCGAAGTACAACAAGGTTGTGCATGAAAATTTGATGGCATAGATGCTAAGTTGTATCCTCCCCAATTAGATATCTTAATTCACGGGAAGGCAATTCAAAGTATAAGGAGAGTCGAACCATATCGGGTCTGACTTTTAGGAATCTAGGATTGATTCTCATCTTTTGAAAGCTGGCGTGAGAAGTTGTATAGATTTTCTCGAGTCAATTAGATCATCCCCTTCAATGTTTCGATCTAGAAACAAACATTATTGATAAACATAAGATAAATAGAGGTTCACTAAAATTATATAGATAAGGTACTGTATAATTATATTAGATATAATCTTGTTAACACATCTGTATGTCTATTTAATGTATTTTCTCACTTACCATATTTTTTGTCAATACACTTTTAATATCCTCATATTCCCATAATCTGCTCCATTCTCTAGGATTTTCAGGATACTTTTCACGAACAATTGCCCAACCCATTTCTTGTAGTGAGTCATGCATCCTTATGAAGCCATCATATATAGAAATGAGACACCTCTCATCAAGGACTTTTAGTTCACTCTTGGATGGAATGCGCAACCTTCCCCAGTATTACAGTGGCTTCATTTTTCTCCCAATTATGAAGAAACCGCGCGATATCAAGGAACACTTTCTTACATCATCATACACTCCATCGCCAACTTATTCGGAGCACCTTTTGGATGCCATCAAGATGGATTGTTTTTAATATCCAGATGCTTTCCCATTCTTCACTACCCCTTTGGAAAAAGAACCCAAAGTACAAGAGCTAATGGAAGGCCTTTTTGCATGATGTAGTACCACGATTACAAAGGTGCACATAATTATCTGCTTGGATGGTTTATTGAAAGGCATTCCAACAAAGAGTTTCAATGCTTTGTTTTCTAATCCCTTAACCTCATATGATGAATATGCCCCTTATTTACATCTAGAGCAATATGAATATGCCTTATTTACATCTAGCGATACTTATTTCTTGTAGTTCTGATAGTTATCTTCCTCCATACAAACCATTCAGGACTATCAGCTAAATTTTAATTTTCTTGGGCAGTCTATCATTAAGGTAATAAGAACCTTTCCCAAATAGCACTCTTAATGTTTTGATTCCTTCATCAACATTATGTAACTTCATTGTTTATCATTAGGATATCACGAAGAAGTTTTCTTAGATGAAGAAAACTATGATCATCTTTAAGATCCCTCTCATTTCGAGAAAGCTATGATGCTTAAATTGATCCGACATATCATTGTAGATAACCTTTGCAATGGTAGTTTTACCAATCTCACCAATCCATAAATCTGACCATACTCCTTCATCCCCAAATTTGGCATCCATCAATACTTCACTTGTTAAATTTTTATCAATTCCAACTATGTTCTCCTGACATGTCTTGACTTGAATTAATATTCCAATCTCACTAATGATATGTTCAATAAACTTATACTCATATCCGTCCATTACAATAAATCATGTAGTCAATTAGAATAAGTTACAAGAAAAAAAATATATGAAGTAAATGGAAAGTATAGAATAATGTCTAGTTTTATTCAATGTAACAAAATTAAGGCTAAATAGAATGTAAATGAAAAGACTTTTGTAGGTCAAATGTTTAACAAACTAATTTTTATTATTATGTGAGTAAGCATGGAATAAAAAAACTATAAATATCTCGATTGCTCCAAAAAATCAAATTGAAGTTGAACTTTCTAATCTATCATTACCACTTCATGATTAGAGATTTTATTATCTAGACGATACTAGTTTGGTAGTACAAGTCACTAATTTGTCACCAAGATCACAACTTAACAATGCTTTTATAAATTATAGCATATAAGATTATGGTCATCCTCTAAATTTATTGGACTTCAATATTTGTTATTTTGTAACAAGTAAATTCTATGTTTTTAGTATATTTAGGTTGCTAATAATTGTTTTATGTGAAAAGTTCTTTACACGTGGCTAGAGTTGGTAAAAGGGCGATGACCAATTTCGGGCTAATATGGCTGATTTCTATTTGGGCTAGCTTTTGACACGACTCGGCCCGAAGCCTATATCGGTTGTGGGCTAAAAGAGCAAAAAATGTAAAAAAATTCATTTTACGAGATTCTATCATTCTTGAATAAAAATAAATAATATATAAATATATAATAATAATTAATATATATATATAATGATTGAAATTTAACAATAATATAATAATAGTAAATGGCTTAAACAAATAAATAATGCTAGAGCATTGTTATAGCAAAGTACCAAATTAACTAGCTAAATTGTATCAAAACAATAAAGTAACAACTTAATAACATCTCACGAAAAAAACAATTTCAAATTATCCGATAAATCTCATATGCCCTCTAATCACTTCATCTTCATCCTTATCAGCGCGATATTCCAGCGAGTAACATGTATTTCCCATTAGAAAGATGTACATCCTTGATGCTCGTTAAGCCCTCATCATTACCATTTATTAATTAATTTTTTAGAATGTTAACAACATAAATTTCATTTATATTTAGAATAAAAATATATTTTTTAAATGCATTTTAGCCGTATAATAATGAAATATCCTATTTGTTTTGAAAATGCATCTTAGTAGCTAGAAGATATAATCATATTAGAAAAGAAGTAAGTGTATAATTTTTATTTAATTATTTTTTAAAATAACAACATTTAGTTACAAAATATCTTGATAATTTAGTTTGATAAACCTTTGCTTCCATTTTTATTAAGCAACATACATGATTAAATAAAATTTGGATAAATAAAATTAGTATAAATATTTAAAAATAGGATTAATATAGAGATAAATGAAAATATATTCAATATTAAAAGTGTAATTTATTTAAAATTCAAATGCATTCATAATTCTCAAACAAGATTTTTTTTAAATATTAAGTATCATATAAATTATTATATTAAAAGATACATTTAAAAATAGAAAATAAAATAGTTAAAACAACAAAGTTTAATACATTAATACATATATTATAATAACCATTTTTTAAACACATGCTATAAGCTCCATGTTAAGAACTAAAAATATTAATTTTTGTAGATGAATCCTTGAGAAATCTTAATTATTAAGCTAGTTGCTTAAAAATTAAATCAAAATTTTTAGACCCGATGGACCAACTGGACCAGAAACCATAGGTCCACGTCTTCCAAAGCAGTGGACCAATTTGGCCACTGCTTTGTCGAGCCTTAAAATTCTGACTGACCCTCAGTTGAATAAAGTGGGGCATTTCGTCGGGATTGACACATATTACAATTTCTACATGTAGGGAATAGTGAATGACCACATTCATAAGACCATTTATTAACCTTTATTACTCATCTTTAAGATAATTAATGGAAGGTTATTTTGTAAGCCTACATAAAAAGCTTCTTCCATTGACTGTAATGACATGCCAAAGAAATAAATTATCTCATCTTATTTCTCTCTCCCTTTTCTTCAACTCTCTCTCTCTCTCTCTCTCTCTCTCTCTCTCTCTCTCTCTCTCTCTATATATATATATATATATATATATATATATATATATATATATATATATGTATTACAGATGACCAATATGTTTCCACTTTTTATTTTAATTTTTGCATTTTGTAACACACTATAGTTTTTTGAATGTGTTTTTTGAATGACCACAATATGTTTTTGCTTATTGTACTCGTGCTAGGCATAATGAGTTCACATCATCTACTATAGATTATCTCATATTATTCCAGTTACATAGATTTTTTAAATGTATTTTAATTGTGCTTCATTTTATATTTTTTAATAATAAATTAAAGTACTCTCTCAAAAAATAATAATAATAATAAATTAAAAGTAGAAAAACATTGATCTTTTTCAAAAAAAAAAAACAACTAGTTTCTTTTTCTCTTCTTATTTGCTTCTAGGAAATCCAAACATATTAATACCTCTAGTACATAAAAATGTATTTTCTTATTTAATATATTTATAAAATACAAAAGTGAAGGAAAGCATGTTTTCTCCTCAAGAAGAAGGCAGAGAAAGAGAAAGAGATAGGCTTCTACAAGGCGAGAGAGGATGAAATTAAGCGACAGAAGAGTGGAAATGGAACAAATGAAGTAGGGATTACCCATTCTGTAGATGAAACCCATTCAATTGACCGGCTTTCCTCAAGGCAGCCCTCCACTCCTCTATCTTCTTCTTCTTCTTCTTCTCATCGTTTGCATTTGTCTCGTGATTCTTAAATGGTTCTCCATAAATCCCACTCTGGTTCCTTACTTTAGTCGGCTCTACATGATAGAAAATAGGAAAAACCTTTTGCCCCTTTTCTTCCTCCCACTCCATGATCTTGACGAGTTCATCCAAACACCACTTGGAATTATAGTTTTTTGAGAACACAATGATAGCGATCCTTGATCCTTGATAAGCTTTTAGGCTCGGGTGAAATCTCTTCTCCTTGAGTTTTCATCGTCTCACGAAAGCGTTGATGTTCTGCCACGATCAAGGCGCGAGACAGGATAAAAATGCCATCGACGGTACGGGTTACCAAACCTGAAGAATTCTCTAGATCTTGGATAGCCAATCGGGATCTGCCGTTGAATTTGTCTTAGCTACCGGTTAGATTCGTTGGATTCCAAGGCGTTCCCGAGAAATTTCACGCGTATTTCGAGGCAAATAGGCGAATTAAAGGGTGACGCAGCGCTGAGTGGAAGCGAGTGCCATACTCTCTAAACTATTGCATGGAATGGTGCAAGTAGGATTTTGGCATGAAACACACTTGGCCTAGCAAAGGGGTCATGTGTCCAAGCACTGTCTTGTGTAGGTGTCCTCCACCTAACTCAAACCTAGCAGTGGTTTGAGGTGGGGAAATGAAAAGCTGTTCGTAGACAGAAGGAGAGAGAATAGAGAGAGAGAAAGAAAAGGAAGAAAAAGGAGAAGAAGAAAGGAAGGGAAGAGGGTTGGTCTACACTCCAACAAGGTAGAATTCTCTACCTCAGCTAATTCCTATTTAAGAGGCCATGAAATGGCCATAAAGGCTTAGCCTTATATGTGGGCTGACAAAAGAGCAGTTCTCACAGCTTTGTGATGTCGGAACCGGTTTTTGGGTCCTTGAAATTTCAAAATTTCTCTGGAATTGATCTTATTCTGATTTAGTTTTGGGAGCGCTATTTTTGGAATTTGAAAAAAAAAAAATATATATATATATCAATTTGGTGTATTATTGCTTGCATGACTAACATGCAGAATTTTCTGGGTTTTAGATTAAAGAAATATCAGTTTGGTGTATTATTGCTTGCATGACTAACATGCAGAATTTTCCAGGTTTTAGACTGAAGAAATATCAGTTTGGTGTATGGTTGATTTGCGTGACTAACATGCAGAATTTTCTGGGTTTTTAGAAAAAAAAAAAAAAACATCAGTTTGGTATTATTGTTTGAATGAAAAACATGCAGAATTTTGTCGGGTTTTAGACTGAAGAAATATCAGTTTGGTGTATGGTTGCTTGCATGACTAACATGTAGAATTTTCTGGGTCTTAGACTAAGGAAATATCAGTTTGGGGTATTATTGCCTGCATGACTAACATGCAGAATTTTCTGGGTTTTTAGACTGAAGAAAACATAAGTTTGGTATTATTGTTTGAATGAAAAACATGCAGAATGTGTGAATATACATGTTGATATGTGCATGTTGATTTGCATGACTAACATGCAAAATTTCTTGGGTTTTTAGATTGAAGAAAATATCATTTTGGTATTATTGTTTGAATGAAAAACATGTAGAAGGTATGAATATACGTGTTGATATGTGCATGTTGATGATTAACATGATGTAAGGTCATAAATGATATATATGTTGCATGTAGTTTTTATTATGCATGTAACATGAATTTTGTGCAATGGCATTAGCATTGCATGTGCACGTGGACATCAGTAAAATCGGGTGTGAGTGCATGACATGGATTGAATGAATTAAATTCGGTTATCAAAATAATTTCGGAGGTTGTCCATTATATTTCGGAGGATTGTCTAGTATATTGTACTATTGGAGAATGACCCGTGCAATATAATAATATCATATCGGAGGTTGTCAATGGGATATTATGATACTCGGAAATTCGGAGGGTTGTCCACTTTATTATAAAATCGGAGAATGTCGATGAGTTTCAAAAACAAAAGCTTTTGTTTTGCAAATAGTTTTCGCCATGAATGACAATACGCTCTGTGAGAGTCGGTGAGAGGACTCGAGATATGGGCGAGCATGTAGACAATCATTAAGAGACATGCATGTTTATATGAATGTGTAAGAATGTGTGTGTGAATTTATGGCATTGCACATTGCACTTGGGTGAAGTAGCCACAGTAGGAGGATTTCTCTCACGGGCGTTGCTCTACTCGTCATGGAAACCATTTCAGTCTTGAGGTACATTGGGCGACGAGGCTCTACGGGACCCCATTAATAGTGAAGAAAAAATTTAAGTGCCTTGTTTGTGATATACGTGATTTTAGGTTGGAAACTACGTGTTTTTGTAATATATGGAACCAAAATGTTTGTATTTAATTTAGTTTTGTATAATTAAATATATTATTTTGAGGTAAGTTTTCTAGGTTCTTGTAGCCCTTGTAGTAATGAGGCTGATTTATGTTGATTTTAAAATTCTTAAAAATAATAATAATAATAAATAAGAAAAAAATTGTATGCAAAGTATTTGTTTTGGGGGTTGTCCGACTTGAAACCTAGGTATCTGGAGCCCACTAAGGCGTGTTGGAGTGTGGAGTCTAGGACATGCGATTACGATATAGAGCTTTGGTATGCTATTACCTATATGTTCCGGTGTTTGGTATAAACATCATGGCTTGGCTTTGCATTGTGTGCATTGATTGTTTGTGTATTATGTGATATTATGTTCACGGGAGATGAACTGTTGTGAATTATGCATGATAGAACATATATAGATAATACTAGGGTTAGCGAACATAACCTTAGGGGTTCAGAAAACAAATGAGCATGATAACGCATGAATGGTTATTTATTAGTGTTTGACATTATGCACCACTAATGTGATAAGTGAAAAGAGAGAATCTCAAATTTCTATCTTAACTTGTGTGGATGGAAAGTTGAGGGCATGGACATAGAGATCGTCCACGTGGTAGTAGCCGACCATGCTAGCTTTGATTGTGAGCTGTTGAGCGATGGGTGTTGCATTTACCACCATTGCATAGGCTAGTGTAGCTAGCGGTTAGGGAGGCAGTGACCTCCCAGGAGTTTATCGCACATCATCAGCTACATTCGGAGGGGAGGGATCACGATGGTATCCGATCATTGGTTCGAAGCAAGTGAGAGGGTTTTGGAGGCTATGGGGTTACCTTCGATGCCCTGAGGATCGAGACTAGCTACACATTTAAGCTAAAGGGTGAATCCGGATATGGTGGGATTGGGTGATTTAAAGTGCCAAAGGGACTGGGAGGATGACTTGGGAGAGGCTAAGGTCTTCATGACCAATTTTTCCGGCATCTACGAGGGCATACGAAGGCAGGAGTTCCTTGAGTTGAGGCAGGAGATGGGATGGTGTAGCAGATATGTTGCGAGTTCAGGGAGTTGGCACGTTTCGGGGATGACTACGTGGCCCGCGGATATGGCGAGGTGAGGGGAGGTTCGAGATGGCCTGAAGTTGTCCTTGGGCGGGTGTGAGATTCCTGCATCTACAGGATATGGACTCACATGGTCCACGGCCGACTATGGGTATGGGAGATGGGGGCCACGCCTGGAGTGTCAGGGATACGGGTGTGGTGACGAGAGGAAGGAGGCGGGACTTCTTCCCATTGGGGAAGAAGCTAGGAAAGGCTTAGTTCTGAGGTTTTAAGGATAGGGTCGTTCTTTATTAAATTAGCTGGAACTGCGAGGACTCCTACCCGATGCAAATTGATCACATGTTACCATTGCCATTTGCCATTATCTTGAGACATATGGTGAATTACCCTCGAGAGGCAGGGGATCTCGGGGCATGGGACCGCCTTAGTCTAGTCATACGTGGGACGTGCCTGAGGCAGCAGTATCGTCCTTCTCACCGGTGCGGTAAAGGCCCCAGTATCTTCAATCCCGAGGAGTCTTCACCTGACATCTTCTACTACGGGCATGCTAGAGAGGCTAGAGTATGGGCGCGGTCGGGACGGGGCTCACAGTCGGGACCCCGAGGGGACCAGGGCGTGTCTACTCCATCGTATCTGGCCCGAGCGGATGCATTCGACCTTACGGGTATGTTTCTACTATCTTGCTATGGCGGATATTATTTGATTACAGTGCATCGTATTCCTTCATTGTTGCATCATGTGTGAGAAGAGGTGAAGGCTCGGAGGTTGAGACCTTGGAAGGCCGTCATTGAGTTCTCACCAGGGGCCCAGGGTGAGTGTGGATTTGATTTGTCGAGGTTGCGAGTTAGAGATTTCAGGGATTCTACTCACACGGTGGACTGAGGGTGTGGGACATGACGGGTTTGGCGTCATCCCCAGGGATGGAATTCTTGGCGACACGAGTCATTATTGATTTATGGCGTAGGAGAGTTACTTTACATTTAGGATGGAAAGTGCTTGGTGTCCCGCGTTCGGAGGGACCGGCACGATGCTTTGCCACTGAGTGGTGTATGACTCCGATAAGCGAGGCGGTTGAAGGTTTGGCATTCGCGCACCATAGAGGACGGGTGAGCGGGACTTGAATATGTCTCGGGTAGTATGAAGGAGTGCGAGGGATGTTTTCAGGGGCTGAGCTACGGGATACCTCCATTAAGGGATGTGGGCTTCTGCATTGAGGCTACACCACAGTACATTAAGCCCGTTCTATGGCTCTGCATGGGACTGGCGCCGGTTGTGCGGGGAGCTGAGTCGGGATCACGAGGAATTGCGACGAGGGTTCCATTAGGCCAGAGCACTTGGCATGGGCGCTCCCGGTTCTTTTCGAGAGAAGAAGGATGAACCCTTCATTGTGCATCGATTACAAGCGGTTGAGCAGGGTTATGATCGAGGTGATGTCGCTGCGCTCATGTGCTCATTCTGGGGATTGATGACTTGTTTGTCCGGTTGAGAGGGCGCGAGTCTACTCCCGAGAGATAGACCTTCGCCTTTGAGTTTTCATCGATTGAGTTAGGGAGCGAACATCCCTAAAACTGACATTAGGACGTGATATAAGCACTTTGAGTTTATAGTGATGCCCTTTGGATTGGCGAATGCACCCGTGACATTCATGGATCTCATCACGTAGGAGTATTCCAGCCACATTTAGATGTCGAGTTTGTGGTGGTCTTCGTTGATGACATCTTGATCTACTCCCAATCGGAGAAGGAGCATGAGAATTATTTGAGGGTGGTTCTACAGCTTTTGAGGGATAATCAGTTGTACGCTAAGTTCAGTAAGTGCGAGTTTTGGCTTACTGAGGTGGGTTTCTTGGGGCACGTAATGTCAACTTTAGGCATGTTAGTGGACCTTGAGAAGGTTAAAGTACATTATGAGTTGGGAGGGCAGTCGGTCTTCGAATCACGTGATTTCTTGGGATTGGCGGGGTACTATAGAAGTTTTATTGAGGATTTCTCCGGCTAGCATCACTATGGCGAGATTGACCGGAGAGGTCGAGTTCGAGGTGGAATGACTTATGTGAGAGGCATTCCGGACAGCGAAGGAGGCTTGCTTCGGCTCCTATTGTGGGTAGTCAGAAAATGGGACAGAGGTACACCGTGTTTTGTGATGCCTTGAAGGACAGACTGGGATGCGTCTTAATGCAGTCTAGGAGGGTAGTGGCTTATGGTTCCCGACAGTTGAAAAACCATGAGTAAAATTACCCCACATATGACATGGAGTTGGCGGCCATAGTTTTTTCCTTGAAGCTTTGGCGCCACTACCTATACTGTGAGCAGTTTGAGGTGTTTTTAGACCACAAAAGTCTGAAGTATATCTCCATGCAGTGGGACCTCAACATGAGGCAGCGCAGGTGGATGGAGTTTGTGGAGGATTACAACTTCACTTTGCATTACCACCGGTAAGGCAAATGTGGTGGTAACTTTTCAGTGGGAAGTCACGGGGAATGCGGCTGGTATATCTTCCGAGAGTGGAAGATGCTCGGGCAAGTGGGGCAGTTCAAACTTGGAGTGCGATGAGTAGGCTCGGGGTACTTTGGGGCGATGGCTACGTCGTCCTGTGACGAAAGTGATTGAGTCTGGCCGGGGCGTAGAGATAGTGTCCATGGAGCTAGAATGCAGTCATGTATGGTAGCCCAGGTTGGTATCCACACAGATGGTAGTCTTTGGTATAAGGGACAGGTTGTGGTTCCCTAGTCGACGGATTTGAGGGAGGAGATCCTCAGGGAGTTCCATTGCTCGATTCTCTGCTTCATCGGTGTACAAAATGTATTGGCATGACTATGTCGCCAGTATTATTGGAGCGGAATGAAGCGGCACGTTGGAGACTTTGTTCAACAGTGTCTCACATGTCAGCAGGTAAAGATTGAACATCAGAGGCTGGAAGGGCTACTCCAGCCATTGGAGATGGCTGAGTGGAAGTGGGAGCACGTCACAATGGACTTTGTGACTCACTTGCCACGACACGCGAGAGATTTATGTTTCTGTAGTATGGGTGATTATGGTGGGCTGTAGTCGGCGTATTTTTAAGTAAATGCGGATGACCTTCAACATGGGTGCGGATTATCGTCTGAGAGATTGTCGGTTACATGGAGTGCCGATCTCCATAGTATGAAGCCCAGGGATCCCGGGTTTACGACGCATTTTGGAAGGGCTTCGAGGAAAGTGGGAGCATGGTTGATGATGAGCACAGCTTTTCATCCACGGACCGATGGTCGATCTAAGAGAATCATACGGGTTTAGAGGACATCTTTGCGACTTGTGCCACTGGATCATAAGGGTTCTTTGGGGCTGACACCCTTATTGGGAATTAAACATAAAAATAGTTATCGAGCAACATACGAGATGGCACCTGGCGAGTTACTATACTGGAGGCCATGTCGATCCTGCCGGTATGTTGGGGCGGGTGGGGAGAGAGCTCCATCCATTGGCTGAATCGTTAGAACACCGGAGAAGGTGGGTATGATCAAACAGCATCTTCTCACGGCTGAGTAGCGAAGTGTTCACCTTGAGACAAGCGACGACAACCTCTAGAGTTTGAGGCAGGTGATCACGTCTTCTTAAAAGGTAATGCCCTAAGAGAGGAGTGGTCGGGGACCAGTGTGTCAGGCGTCATCGAGGGTATATCGGGCCCTTTGAGATACTTTTTCGACGGTGGGCACAGGTTATTAATCATTAACTCTTTTAAGCTTATCCCGATGTATCCGTGAGGTTTTGTCTCCCGTGGGAAGTACGCCAGATCCGGCTCGTGTAGTGGATTAGGCTTGAAGCTTAGTATCGACAGATGGGACTTTCGAGTGGGACGTCGCGTGTTATGGATAGCAAAGAGTAGGTTTGCGACACAAGGCGTGAGAAATTTAGTAAAGGTGTTGTGGCGGCGGCGAGAGTGGAGAAGGCAACATGGGAGCATGAGGACACGATCATGCGAGATATCCTTCCCTCTTCGAGACGGGTATGTGGTTTAGTCATTTGGCATTTGAATGAAGCTGATTGCATATACATGTGATTGTATATATGTGTGTGTGTGAATTTAGGGACGAAATTCTTTTAAGGGCAGGAGAATGTGAAACCTGGATAAAGTAAATGGAATGACAGTAGGTCAGAACTGGAAATTCTCTAGATCTTGGATGACGTGGATCACGCGTTGAATTCATCTTGCGGAAATCTAGCCCCGATAAATTCGTTGGATTCTAATACGGTCGAGATTTCATTTCAAAATGAATGAACGAATTAGAGGGTGACACTTGTAGGGGAATGGTACCACATGGCACTAGAGGAGAGGACACTTGGCACATGAGTGGAAGCCAAGTGCCATACTCTCAACCATTGCATGGAATGGGTGGATAGGATTTTGGCATGGAAAACACATGGCCTAGCAAGGGGCATGTAATCAAACTTCTGTCTTGTGTGGGTGTCCTTCATAACTTAGTGGTTTGAGGTGGAAATGAAAATTGTTCATGAGTAAGAGAAGAAGGAGAGAAAAGAGAGGAAGAAAAGAAAGGAAGAAAGGAAGGAAAGGAAGGGTTGGTCTATACTCTCCCAGCTAGGTGAGGTCTTCTCCTACCTCAGGCTAATTCCTATTTAAGAGCCATGAAATGGCCATGAAAGGTAGCCTTAGCTATGGGCTGATACAAGAACAGTTCTACAGAAACTGTTTATGTCAGGACCGGTTTTTGGGTCCTTGTAATTTCCAGAATTTCTCTGGAATTGATCTTGTTACTGTTGGTTTTAGGAGCACTATTTTATATATATATATATATATATATATATATATATATATATATATATATATATATATATATATATATATATATATATATATATATATATATATCAGTTTGGTGTATTGTTGCTTGCATGACTAACATGCAGAATTTTATGGGTTTTAGATTGAAGAAATATCAGTTTGGTGTATTATTGCTTGCATGATTAACGTGCAAAATTTTCTGGGTTTTAGACTAAAGAAAAACCAGTTTGGTGTATGGTGATTTAACGTGACTAACATGCAGAATTTTTCTGGGTTTTAGACTGAAAAAAAAAACATCAGTTGGTATTATGTTGAATGAAAAACATGCAGAATTTTCGGTTTTAGACTGAAGAAATATCAGTTTGGTGTATGGTTGCTTGCATGACTAACATGCAGGGTACAAGGTCTTAGACTAAGGAAATATCAATTTTGGGGTATTATTGTATTACTAACATGCTAGGGGTTTTTAGACTGAAAGAAAACATCAATTTAGTATTATTGTTTGAATAAGAAAAACATGCAGAATATTATTGAATATACATGTTGATATGTGCATGTTGATTTACTGACTAACATGCAAATTTTCTGATTTTTAGACTAAGAAAACACGATTTAGTATTATTGTTTGAATGAAAAACATGCAGAAGGTGTGAATATACATGTTGATGATTAACATGATGCTTAAGATAAAGCATAAATGATATATATGTTGCATGTAGTTTTTATTATGCATGTAACATGAGATTTTTATGCAGTGGCATTAGCATTCCATGTGCACGTGGACATCGCGTAAAATCAAGTGTGAGTGCATGACGTGGATTTTGAATAAATTAAATTCGGAGGGTTGTCCAAAATATTAATTTCGGAGGGTTGTCCATTATATTTAATTTCAGAGGATTGTCCAGTATATTGTACTACTCGAGGAATACACATCTGTTATAATATCATATCGGAGGGTTATACAATAAATGTATGATGCTCGAAATTGAAGGTTGTCACTTTATTATAATATCGGAGAATGTCCAATGAGTTTCAAAAACAAAAAGCTTTTGTTTTGAAATAGTTTTCATACATGGATGGCAAATGCATGATAGGAGGATTTCTCTACTGGGCGTTGCTCACCCCGTCATGGAAAAATCATTTAGTCACTGGAGGTACAGAGGCGACGAGGCTCACGGGACTTGGTCGTGAAGAAAAAAGGCTAGAAGTGCTTGTTTTGTATTACGTTATTTTTGGTTTGTAAGCTCGGGTTTTGTAATATATATGGAATCAAATGTTGTATTTAATTTAGTTTTGTATGAATTAAATATATTTTGGTAAGTTTCTAGGTTCTTGTAGCCCTTGTAATGAGAGCTGATTTATGTTGATTTTAAGAAGTATAATAATAATAATAATAATAAATAAGAAAAATAAAAATTTGTACAAAAAGTGACCTGGGGTTTGGGGTGTCCTGAGAAGCCTCAAGAAAATCAGTAAAAATGTAGCGGGTATCTTTGCCTGAGCTCGGGACACATCGTACCTCCATTTAGCATTAGAAAGAGGGTCTTTAGGAATTGCTAGTGGAAGCCATGGTTGGATTGTAACAGCAAAGTCTCTTGGTCTCCCTTTGGAACTCTGGACGATGGGTGGTAAGGAAGTTATATCCCACTCTTTCTCTCTCAATTGTATTTGTGGTGGGGCCAGTGCCTTCCTCTATTATTAAATGCACTTCAGAAACTTTTGTTTTTTCACTGCTCTTTGAATCTTTAAGTTTCCTTCTTTCTCCCCTACTTACTTTTATTAATTATCTATTTTTTACACCCAACAATCAAACAGTCTTCTTTTTGCATTTAAATTTTTTTATTTTTTCTTTAATGTTTATTTTCTTTTATTTCATAGGAATATAAATGATAATAGCTAAAGTATCATCTTCTTTTTTTTTTCTTTTTTTTTTATCATAACAGATGGTGCATCTTGTCGATTTTCCAATTTTTATTCATGTTTATGTTTTTAAATGAGTTGTTAAAAATAAGAGTATAGATTTCCATGAAAAATTCTTGATCGAAAAAACCACACAAACAACAAAAGAAGAAAGAAATTCCTGAAAATCATACAGCAGAGAGGAATATTGATTCAACTACGCAACAACAAATTCGGAAAAAAAAATCTCAAAGTACTCTATCATATATATCATGTAAAAGATTTTTTAAGTCAGCTCAAACATTTATAAAAATATGATAACTTCTGTATAAAAAAAATTACTTTTGTATTTTTTAAAATTCGAAGAAGAATTAATGTTTTTGTATCAATTGGTGTATAGTAAGTGACAATGAGGAGTTAACAATGAAATCTATTGAAAAATCTTACATAGCCATATTTACAAGCCAGCTTAAAGTATGCAAAATTCAGACAAGCTTTAGAGGATGGGATTAATTGAACTGCTTTAAAGAAAATAAAGTCACAAAAACACTATCACTGATTTAATTTCCAAGTTGAGAATCTAAAGATGATGCATTCTGATAAATTAAACTACAACATGTTTTAATTATATGGGCAAACCTTATGGAAATCATCAAGGCCTAGGGTTTGAAAGGAAATGTTCATCATACAAGATAGTTTTTGTAAAGGAATATAAGACTGAAAAACCACAATAAACTATTAATTATCTAATAATATAAAAAAAAAATGATAATTGGATAATAGTTATACTTCTGCTTATAGAAAATTTATCTTTTCATATGAGTGTATGATTAAATACATTTTGAGATTAAGTATTGCTTTTAATTTAGAAAAGCAGAATCAAATCCTTTTTTAAATCAATAAATATTTAATTATGCTGTGGATATTTTGAATGTAAATGACGTTTTGGTATTAAAATTTTCATTCTAATGGGTTTAACTAATTTTGGATATGTTGCCAAGATGTAGTAGTCAAATTAATTTATAAATAAATTTTATGATTCTATAGTTGTCTTTTCATTCTAAATGAAGAATATGTGGAATTTTAATTTTATTAAGATTTAGAATACATAATGAGGCAAAAATATATTGACTAATATAGTATAGTTTTTGGTTTGGATTTTGGAATTTTTTTTTTTTATATATTTGCTATTGGTTTTGTCGAGATTATTTAATTTTTATATCTGTTTTATTTTTAAATATGTGTTTGCAGAAGATAAAATAACATTTGTTGATATGATTATTTTCATGATAAGCACATCACTAATTTATTATCACGTCGAACCTGTCTGTAAAATTATAGTAGATTAATTTGTTTCTAAAGCAAGAGTTACTAAAATTGTAAAAATTATTTTGTACTATTTTAATAAATATTTATATAAGAAATAGATGTGCACCCACGCTTCGAGGGTCCTTTGTTTTTTCGGCTGTATGGAAGTTTATGATATAGAGAAATCTCTATCAAAGCAAAGAATCTGCGTGGTGCGCGCCTGGCCTTCTTTGTCGCGATGGCGCTGGATTCTTACACTTTGTGGCCCATGACGGAAAAATATTGGTCTTGTCACGACTAGCAGCCATGACAAGAAAGCCCCTGTAGAGGCCAGGCTGCCTTGTGTGACATGGAAGCTGCCTTCATGAGCCTTAAAACCCTTGGCCCTTACCAAACTCTGTTGCAACATGAAGGGTGCGACACTTGACCTCTTGTCGTGGTCGTCTCGGTCATGACAAGGAAACCTCTATCGCGACATTTGTCATGACAGAGAAGCAAAACACTGTCGCGACATAGAAAGACTATGTCACAACTGTAAACTACTTCCATCTAGAACCATGCCGGAACACGAGGAACTATTGCGACAGGACGAAACTATAAAACGCAGAAAATTAGGTTTTCTAAGAAAGGTAAGCATTAAATCGGTGAAATCTTGTTTTTCGGATCTCGGATGATGAAAACAGGACTTCTTTGTTGGAATTGTCTCATGGAAATATAGCTACCACGTCAAATTTCATGTTATACGAGATAGTGAAATTTCACGTTTTTGAGCAGGGTAGGCAGAGGCACTTAGCGTGTAGAGTGGGCGACATTGTGCCACGTGTCAAGTGAGGTTAATTCAAACAAAGAGGCGTGGGACCCTTAAGGGCATGTGGCAACAAATGATTGGAGAGAAATCGAGGTAGATGGATAAGGTGATAAGGTAATCCAAGGAGCCAATGGAGTATGACATGTGGCCAAAAGAAAAAAGTACTACTCAAACTTGGCTTTGGGCAAAAAAATTCTATAGAAGAAAGAAGAATGAAAGGAAAAATGAGAAGCAGAAAAGGTTAGAGAGAGAAGCTCCTCTAGGTTTCTGCAGCGGTTCCGTGGAGACGAGAAGAAAGTGCTTCCTGCACCAAGAGTTTCAAGTAGAGACCGAAGTAGAGGGGTTTCGCTCAAGCACCGAGGTAGGTCTTCTCCTACGCCCCTGATTTATTTTCTACCTTAAAATTTTGTGTGGTTGTGTTTTGTCAAAGGGAGATGTTGGGTTTCATTTATAACTGTAGGAAGCTTCCTAGTTTGATCTAAGCATTAGCTAGACTTTAGGATTCAGTTTTTAGATTTGGGAAATATAAAGGAAATTTGGTCGAATTCCTTCAGGTAAATTGCAGCCCACATCAGTGAAATTGATTTTGGGCTTTAGTGCCTACATCGGATCTCTATGTAGCCCGATTTATGGTGCATTATGAGCAGTCTAAGTGGAAAATGCTTGGGAGTGTGGAAACTGTTTGGTTGGCTAAGGAGTTGTCGGCTAGGGAGTGAGTAGGCTAAGGGTTCAATGAAGCTAGTCCTTGAGTTAAGGGTCAACAGCTAAGTCGGAGTTCGTTGAGATGGGAGCGAAGGATCATGGTTAGGAGCATGGTTGGGGATCGATAGCTGAATCGTATGAGGGCCTCTCCCGACTTAGGACTGACCATAACTTCTTCGATTCGGAATAAGTTTTGGGGTGTTATTGGACTCTATGGAAGCTCATTGAGTCAGAATTCCATCCATGTTACCTATGGAGATAGTGGGTGATCATAACCTTTCTTAATTTGTTTAGGACCCGGGGTGTGCGGGTTGCTTAGTTATTGTCGATGTACATATTTTTGACATGACCATTGCATGGCGTGTTGTAGGCTACTCGTTGGGTAGAGATGGCATAACAGTTAGCCTAAGGAAGGCCGTATGACGATATTGTTTAGTCATGGATTGATGTATGCTTTTATTCTTGATATATGTTTGTGGTGGATTAGTATAGTCTGACCGATGAGAATGATTCATGCTTTAGTGCATCATACATGCGCCGTAGGAGGGTGATGACATTCAGCATTATGTACGGTATCCTTCAGTTGCGTCAGTCGGGGTGTGGATGCATAGAAACGATTAATTCACCATTCTTGGTAGAATGTGTGTGAGTGAAACTCAAAAACGAGACGATGTCGAGTGAGGACTCCGCAGTGGTATCTCTAATGAAAGAAATGAAAATAGATATACGTGTATTGGGTGTAACAAGATGGGGTAGATCCCCCCCTTCAGGGTGAAAGACCTAAACTTATTAAGGTTAGACATGATCACCGGCGGTGAAAGCCTGTCAAAAATGTGGGAAAGGTGAGCGGCATCCTATAGTGTAAACTTGAAAATCTGTGGCCCACAAATGCATAAAAACACGAGATTTGATCAAATCAAATGAACATTGGGGGCTTGTCCAATGGATTATAAGTTTTAAAAACAAAAAGCTTTTGTTTTGAAAAAAAAAAAGGATGGGGGGGGTTCGTTGGGTGAAACACGATGATGAGTTTCCGTTTGACACTTAGGCATGTGTGAGGAGTCGGTGAGCTCGGGATATGGACATGAAGACATTTACATGCATGACATACGACATTCATGTAGACATTTTCACTTGGATGTGTATGGGTTGGTTTGATCCTTTGCATGAGCATACGTGGGGGTAACCGCATGGGAGATTATCACTCAGGGTTTGCTCGTCAGTCATGGAAATAATTTAGTCTTGAAGGTACACACTGGGGATGGAGCAGCATATAAGGAGTGTGTGGCGAAGAAAAGGCCAGATATGGTCTTGTTTTAGTATTTTGTAATTTTCATGGTAGAAGACCCAATCTCTGTAATTGTAATTAAAGAAAAATGAGTTTAACCAAACTGGATTACGTATAAATTATGCATTTGTTGAGTTTCCAAGCTTAGGGTTGTCTTTGTGGCCATAAGATTAACCTAGGGTGCCTTGGAAAGGAAAGGAGGAAAGAGAAGCTGGGCTGTAGGAGGCCCGAATGGGCTGTGCGTTTGAATCCTTTGTGTCACGATAGAGAAAGATGCGTCACGACCAAAGGTTCCCTTAAACCACGTATCAGCGCGACGGGATAAAATAAGGTGTCAAGGCGGGGCCTCCGGTCAGGAGGCACCTGCAGGCTGGAGTGCGTGCAAGCCCAGACCAGTTTGGGTGCACGGATGGGACACCGTGACCTGCGTGGCGCACAGAGCATGACCCGAGGGAATTCGGCTCCATGTCGCGGCAAGTTTTGTGTCGCGGCGGGGTTTAGAAGTGGGGCCCCAGGCGACTAGAGTCGCGGCAGGGGGCTTTCCTTGTCGCGACATAAGTAATGTCGCGACAAAGTGGCGGGCGAAAGATCCTGTCGCCAGTACGAAATTGTGTGCGACAGCGGGGCGGTACTACGGGCGCGCACCGCTCGCGATAGATGAATTGTCTGCGAGAGAACTCTCTATCGCGACAGACCATGGATTTTAATCACGGCGAGTTTTGCTTAAACTCATATCGCGATAGAATTTATTGTGTCGACAAGACTCAGCGGCTAGGGCGGTCGGCGTCGTGACGAAGCGCCGAGGCGCGTGATAGCGTGTAGTGTCGCGCGCGTAGATAATGCCTGCGGAAAACTTGCAACCGGTGTCTTGTGATGTGCCTTTGTTTGGGTTACACTATCCATGTAGGAATGATAAAAAAGTACAAAAATGACCCCGGAAGTGGTGTCACGAAACTACATTGACCTGACTCACTGAATCCTACAACAGCCTTTCGACCATCTGTACTTCCGGCTCTTTCCGAGAACAACATAAAATTAACACGTGACCTCGCACTGATAAAGGCCCAACATAAAAATCTTGTTAAACTTTAGGGAATAATTTCATAATGAGTTTTATTACAACTCCCTTCCTTTTTACATAGAAGAAACTAGATCTCTATCCAAAATGTTACGAATTACAAAACAAAGCCATAATCTTGCCTTCTCACCACTAAGATCTCAAATAAGTTCCACCTCCACAGATGTGCCTCTTGAAAAATATTTGCCACACGACGAGGTGAGCAATGCCAAGTAGAGAAATTCTCCTACAGTACACTCCACACTACAAGTGCACATGCGTGCCATAATTTAACATTTATCAACCCATTGAGCAAAACATAATATGAATTTCTACATGAATGTTCTCATGTCATGCCAATGCCCAAGCCTAACTCCCTCGCACATCACATGTGCCATGTGTAACCTTCATTTAAGAACAAAAGATTTTGTTTATAGATTGACTCATTGAACTGACTTCCGATAAATTGCTTTAGTCAAAGCCATGTGTCTTTATTGGAGTAACGACTTTCGGGGTCTCACGTAGAGTAGGTAATTGTGGAGCACTTTCATGGGCTTTCACTTGGATTGGATACATATGTAACCGAGGATACATGCCTTTCACACGAGGGGGTGTCACATCTTCTGCATGTACCTGACCGCATGTAATTTAAACCTGTGACTCTGGAAGTCGTCCCTTTGAGCCCACCATTAAGCACCAAGACAATGTTCTTTCATGCTAGGCACTCACGGTTTCCTTGCTTGATGTCCTTGTGCATATGCAATGCGGGATGCCGTTGCATGTTCTTCACGTGTTACATGCATGATGAGGCTACGACATTTATGATTCATGGATAATCGCCCATCTCGGCGTACATTTTACATCATACTACAACCCGTATAAATATCAGGTTGACATATATCCACATGATTTTCACACTCGCATGTATTCGATCAAAAGCGGCGGCACACAAAGCTGGATCTTCATGTTCGGACGAAACGGTACATAGTTCGACATAATACGGTCCATATCAGCCTTGACACCCGCAAATCATCATCTGTGGCTTGTATTTTTATTGAAGTACAACTTTGCTTGAGAATTATAGTTCTAAGAGCGAGCACCACAGAAACGATGGTAATTCGCAGCGGTTTGATCACAGCTGTTATTGAACCATACCATTAAAGGAGTACACACCTCGCAGTCATCGAATGGCCCACTTGAAATGACCCAACGAGTAGGAAGGGAGCCCTACCTCTTGGAGCGCGATCAGCTCGGCTTCTTGACCGTCGAAATCTACATTGTTCGACATTTGGAAAACCATTAGAAAACTAGACTTCCCCTCATTTTTCCTTTCCTTTCTTTCTCCTTTATTTTTTCATTCCACGAACTCACTTTGATCAGGTGTAGGACACCTTTCTCGATCATTGTGACACATGGCAATCCATCATACTGCCATGTGTCTCCTTTGTCTACCCCTTCACGTCCCACTTTTGCATGGTGGAGTATGATATGTATATGACACTTGGCTTCCCATGTGCAGTGTCCACTTGTTGGTGCCACATAGCTGTGTCCTCGTGTCATGTGTCGTGATTTAACACTAAGGATCAAGTGAAATTGCAGTTGTCCCCCAAATTTAACATAGTTCGACTATGGAACTAGATTTCACGAGATGAACTCAACGGTGTGGTCTGTGTCGTTATCCTAGTTAGAAAATTACCAGAAGCTTACAAGTGATGCATGCGGTAATCTATGCGTTACACTTTACTGAAGTCCTCACAATGAATCTGACATTACATTTAAAGAAAAAAAAAGATTTAACTACTATAACACGTTATTTTTTAAAACATAAGAGTATAAACAACTTTTTATGTAAAAATAAAAGTAAAAAAAAAAAGAAAAGAAAAAAAAACTATATGTAATATAAGTCAAATAAATTTCATAAAAAATTGCCTGAAATAGAAGTCCGAAAGGGTTCACCTATGTTGTCGAGAATATTTTCTTTTTGTGAATTATTGTTTTCCACCCATTGTCTTTCTCTTGAAATATCGGTTTCAAATGGCAAGTTGTTTGGCATCTGGTACAAGGAAACAAAGGTGATTTGAAATATCATGGTTGATGAGTCCTTCCCTTCCATATTCATTTTAAGCCACACCCATGTGCTTATTGCTCCGCACACCATTTGAGCAAAGGAAAATGATTGGAAACTCTTTTTATATATGGATATTCAAACTAAAACTTAGATTATGATAGCGAGCAGACCCGATCATTTGTCCCTTTGCTTAATTTTTGGAGGAGTTGGGTTGTAAAATTGGAAACACAAACTAAAATCTGGGATAAATTCCAACTCCACAGTTTTGGCCCATGGCCCGTATGGTTGGAGCAGGTTGGCTGATTGGCTGATTGGCGTCGGCCAATTTTTATTTAATTTTTTTTTAAGTAGCCCAGGTAAGTATTGAGATTTTAGTATTAATCTGCAAATTTGATATTTTTGCTATTTCTTTGTAAGCTTGGGGGTTTTAATAATAATAATTATAATATATTGTAATATATTAACTTCTTTAACTATTTTATTTTTTCAATTTAAAATGTATTTTTAATATAATTTATATGATAATTGTATTTAAAAAATCTTGTATGGCATTTAAATTACAGGTTTAATAATATAATATATTTTTATTTATCTCAATAATCCTATTTTAAATATTTTCAATTTAATTTTTATTTATCCTTTAAATTTGTTACAATCATATATGTTTTTTTATTTTATAAATGAAGTTCTACTAGTTTATAAATTAAATTAAATTTAATAACTAAATTATTAGTATATTTTAAATAATTTTATTACTTAAACTAATATTAATAACAAAATATTATTATTTTTAAAATAATTAACAAAATTATATACTAATTTATTTCTAATATGATTATATCTTTTAGCAAGATAGGTGCAACAAATATGAATATATTTCATTATTATAGGGTTGAGATGCATTTTGGAAAAAAAATTTTATTAAACGTAAATGAAATTTATATTTGTTAACATTTAAATTAATTAATAAATGATGATAACTTCCGATACCATCGAGGATATACATATTTCTAATGTGAAATCATGTTATTATTGGAATATAATGATGAGGATGAAAGGTGAGAGCTTATATAAGAGATTTCATTTATCTTTAGAGTTGTTTTTCTCGGATATGTTATTAAGTTGTTCCTTTATTGTTTTATTTATTATTTAGTTAGTTTGTTTACTGGTTATAACAGTGTTACGGCCTTATTTATTTATTATTATATATTTTATTTGAAGAATGATAATTTGTAAAATTAATTTTTAAGCGTTTTTAGGTTTTGGCACATTTTTGGCCTGACCATGGGTGACTTAAGATCAGTATAGAAATGGTCAATTCAGCCTAACTGTTTGGGGTGTGGCCCGAGAATGGGTTAGTGACTTCATGACTACTAAATGCTATTTAAATTAAAGTTTATACATAAAAGATTTTGTTGCTCGGGCTTTAAACATAAAAGCATTGAAAGTTCAAGTTTTAAATTATATTTTCAAACTAAAAATTTTAATTAACTTTAATATGTCATGATGGACACCACATGACTAATAATAGAGGTTTGGATTATGTTTGAGGATGATACGCGACGCCCCATTCTGAGGGTCCCGTTGTGCTTGTCAGCCTTACTAAGTCACGTGGATTTCGGGTGACCGTCTGTATTATTGTGTCGTTGCTCAGAATCTTATATTTTCCTGCAAAATCGGCGAGTCTCCTTTGTTCGGGAGGCTGCAACATACAATTTGTATAACAATATAAACTATAGCCTATCCGAGTACCAGCCAGTATTAATGACCACACATGGTCCATATGTTCATATCCCCCGATATACAACCATTTATCGAATAATTCATTCAGCATTTAAATACAAATATGAAAATAAAACGGCTTAATTACAGGTGAATGAGTCAGATCCGCCACTCTTACCATAATTACACTTTGGAGCTATTTATACAATAGTCCAAAAAAGAATTAAATGAAATTCTTTTTATCTGAAAACATAGCACCTTACAAAGTTTCTTAAGGCCACATGTCGGCCTCCTTCATAATCACGGCCTTGAAGCTCGTCTGCTGTCTGTTTCACTTGTGCACGAAGGTCGCGACAGGGTGAGCAGTAATGGAGAATCTAAATTCCTCTGAGAAGCGAATCCCCACCTAAGTCCACATGCGATGGCACACCGCACATTCTTGACCAAGCAAGCATGTTCACTCGAATGTCTACATGTCATGGACTGAATGTGACTCACCCTATCCCATGTTACGGAGTCCTCAGCGGCTCCACATGCATATGCACCATGTGAAAAACCAAACAGTGTCATGCATTGACGTGCACCAATGACCATTTCTTTCCCGAAAACAAAAGCTTTTTTTATAAATCAAAGGTCATTGGGCGATTTCAATATCAACTTGCATTTCCCAAGTTGTAGTAATAATGTGTTTTATCATTTGTGGGCCACGGAATTTCAGGTTTAAACCTTAGGATGTGCCGCCTTTCCGACATTTTGATGGGCTCACGTCGGTGATCATGTCCTAACACCAAATAAATGGGTATTTCACCCTTAGGAGGGGGTGGGGGGAGAGGATCTCAGGTGCTGCACTTGACACATATTTTCATTTTCAAGCGTTCGACTCATTTGGATGTTGTCCCGTATTCTTGAGGCTTCCATTGAACACAGGCATACGGTGTCGATCTCTACATTTACTCCACACCCATGTCATGTGATGTCTGATGAATAATCTCAGAATGCAAATCATGCCATTGCTCATTCACCATGCTACATATATGATGAGTGCCATATGTACGCATGCCTACTCATGCACCATGCCATGCATCATTTGGACATTAATATCCAAAAGCATACAAATTCCACATATATCATTACAATTCATACCCATCACCATCAATACCTGCATACATTGACATTACAAGTCCTCTTGCTCGAAGTGCGCATCCGTCGACCTATAGGCCGAATTGTGAACATGTCACAACTGGCCTACTATAAACCATGTAATGGCCTTATTCATAAGCATCACAAGCCAAACCATTAGAACACATAATTTGACTTCCACGCGAATTTCAAGCCAAAGTATATCACTCGATTCAAGCAATGATATGCTTTCTGATCTATACCTCTAGATTGTGTTGGCGAAAATCTGGACCTGAATCTTAAACAACCTAAGGTTGCAGTCCCAAAAAGCGGACTGGCAGGTTATAGGTCGATTTGGGTGATTCAAAAGCCCCAACATCAGTTGAATGAGCTACTACTTCGCATGAAGTTATAGTTCCAAATTCTCACTTTTCCCATCCAAAAATCAGTCCCAAGAAGCCTAGATAGTAGGTTCGGCCAAAAACAGGGCCTCTTAAGGGCAGTCTCGGAAAAATAGTTATAACTTCAGTTATAAAGGTCTGATTTTGGTGATTCAAAAGCCTAACATCAAGTTCTCAGATAGGGATAAAATTTCCTTGAAGGATACTAGTCCAAATTCTCCCTTTTTTTAACCGAAAATCAGTCCCAAAAATTGGACATCATAAAGGGTCAAAACATGACACTATTCCCATAACCCATTATTTTGCCAAACAGCCCCTTAGGGAAAAAACAGCCAAACGCCCCTTTTGGGTATTAAAACTCAACCAGGCAGGCTTCTTTCACCAAAACACACATGCGAAACTCGAAGACATCGGTTCAGGTTAAAGCAAATCTTTAAACACGATGCATGGGTACACTTGGCTCGTCGAAACATTCCAATATCCGGTCCCAAAATTTTGGGACTGAAATGCATGGCCACTCATGGCCCCAAGGAAAACCCATGCCATTAAATGGCATTTAGGCTAGAAATAACCCAAATAAAAGAGCACACACTGTGGGTGAGCATAACTGAAGTCCGCCAGGACAAGCACCTGAACCCCAAACTTTACCGACACCACACAGAACTTCCGCGAAACCTCGGCGAAACTTGGAATTTCCGGTGTCCATATGTAGCCCTCGTTGAGTACTTCGACTTTAAGTCTTGGCTCGAGACGGGCAGGCCACCAAACTAAGATCTTAGAGGAGAAGGAATTAGAGGCCACTTTTACTCTCTCCTCTCCTCTTCTTCTCTCCGTTTCCCCTTCTTTTCTCCCTTCTCCTTTCCTTTTTGTTTTCCTTTTCTCTTTTTAACTTAACTTATTTTAAGTTAAGTTTGATATGTGTCTCGTGGTGCCCGTGTGTCAACGATCCTCGCTCGGATCCGTTCCTACCTCAAAACAATTTATTTTCATTCCGGTTCAAGTTCAATTTATTTTAAATGAACTTAACTCAAGCCATTTCCTGACTTTAGAGATTTTCTTAAAAATATTGTCCCTAAAGTCACTAGCAACTCACCACCCAGAAAATCGTAAAAATTCTGACTGTCTCGGAATTCGACAAAACTTTTATGGATCATTAGATTTCGCGAGAAAATCCAACGACACAGTCCGTTTCGTCATCCGAGATTTAGAGAATTTTCCAGGCTTCCCTGAACCCTTCTAGCAATTTTAATTATTTTTGCCATTTTTCATAAATATTAAATATTTCCCGGGTTTTACAATTCGAGGCCCCAACTATAATTAAAATTAAAGTTAATAAAAACTTCTATATCTAAATGAAAAAGTAGTTAATTACTTTTCTAATGAAAAAGTAGAGAGAGATGGGGCATGAGAGAGGCACTATGATAGAGAGAAAGGTAGGGTATAGAGAACATGTACCATGAGTATTTTGGAGATTTTTGTTGCAATCGTACTTTTTACTTGATTTACAATTTTTTCTCATACTTTGAATCATGGGCTCTTTGTGCATCATTTACATTTATTGTGGCCTAAAAATAGGCTTTGACCTGTGTCCCTTTTATAAATGCGGGGAAAATGCTTGGAGACGATTGCTTTTGAATTTTCTGGAGTGGGTGAGTCCTTTACAGACCCGCCCCACCTCCCGTCACTCTTACGGTCATGTGAATAAATGAGTCTTGTTACATATCATAAGAGAACCTAAACAATTTGTATTTTAAATAAAAAAAATTTATATGAAATAAATAATAAATATTATTTGGATTTTATGTCGTTTTCACTAAACCAAAACAACTATATTTTTTATATGAATCTTTCAAGAGAAATTAAAATCAGTTTAATTCTACCTTCCAAATATGCGAGGATATGCAGTGGAATTTCTTTGTCTGATGGTGTAGAAATTATAGAATGCCTAGATGAAGGAATTGAAAGTCTCATTCTTACATGCATTGGGACCCGCAAGTTAATCCCCATTCCTCGACTCTCTTTAAGCTTTCTTACATAGAAATTGTCTAACAATATCTTCTCCCAACGAAAATCCTCTTCTTCTGCTATAAATAAAGCAAATATACCTTTAAGGAGTGTTGTATTGAGTTTAGAATTGAAGACACCACTTTACTTTACGGATCGTGCATACGAGGAAACTTTGGACTAGATTAGGAATGACGATGGGATGGGTTTGGGATGAGGGTCTCCATCCATTTACCTAATCATATATATAGTGAGTGTTCTTGGACATAATTTTGGTGTATTTATAGTTTGGATTCGGATGTGCAAGAAGTCCGAACTCTTTAAGGGATGGTTTGTGTACAATTCAAATAAAAAATATATGTAGCAAAATAAAAACACACACAAAATTTTACATGATTCAGCTACTGTTTATGTCCATGGGGTTGTGCCCATATGCAAAGATTTCCACTGATCTGATTCAAGGTTTACAAATAGTCTTGGCAAGTGAGACTCCTCTGCACGGTCCTTCTTGAAACCTAACCTACTGTAGGCAGATTGAGGCTCAATTCCCCAGTTCTCCTTTTACACCCCGAATCTTAGGATTCCCTCAATATCAGTTCAGTTTGCATTAGTCTTGTAGTACGAGACTCCCTCTTTTGAGGCCCTTCTTGACCTAATGGTCATGGTGGATTTAGAATGAACTCTCTTCATTCCTCTTTCAACAATGTCGTACACCCATGCCCGCGTACATTAGAATAAGATGAGATTATGAATCATAAAGTGATCTTTCACACCAGAGTGAAACTTGCGTTCAGTACCTCGAAGATCAGTTGTAGAATCATATTGTTGAACATCTTCGAGCCGAAATATAGCCTTGTATATTCGATTATGGAAGACGCTAGATAAGGTTGGATCATTATCCTAATGACTCCAAAACCTACCTTAGATTATACGAGCGTTCCTTTAAGCTATCACGCGGAAATTAGAAACGTGCTGCTAAAATATCCTCTTCAGAATAGAATCCTAGATTGTTTCCGATATTGGTTTTATAGCTTAGAAGATCTGAACTTCTTGATTTGATCTTTATTCACTTGCTTAAATGATTTTGATTTGATCTTTATCTACTTGCCTAAAGATCTCGAGCCCATGGAGTTAGCCAGTGTACCTTGGCTCAGAAACTCGAAGCCGACTTGTGTCCTTTGGTTCAACTCACAGTCTGGACTTCAGTGGTGCATCAATGCATATGTCAGGGATGACAACCTTAGTCAGGACTTATACATTACTTCAGGGGATAGATGTTTAACCCATCAAATCTTCCTCGAATTTCATCTTACAGCTTAACCCGTCTTCTTGTAGAATACCGGAGATGAAGATATTGACAATTCTAAACCCAATATGTTCCAAATCTAGTTTGATAGTTTGAATTATTAGATTGGAGAGATTTCCATTATCTATAGGATGTTGATAAATACTAGTTTATCCTGATGCATCTTCCACAGAGTCGAGACCAAGGTCCTCTTGGTAGAGTAATAATACTTTCGTTCTAACTCGTTCGAACTTGGTCTAGGGTGAGGTCTATTCCAGTAAGAACCTATTCACCATGTGAAAATGATTCTTGTTGCATCAATCCACGTGGCATAGTGTAGATTTAGTAGGCTCCTTGTTGCACGAGATCCGACTTTGGCATGTGATAAAGTGTCGCGATATCTAATAGATTTTAATCTTCATCCCTTTATGGAAATTTTCTCCGACGAGTCGTCACAGCCGGGAATTGGTATAGTTGGCGCGAGCAATCCCTCTCTTTAGAGTTGAGTCCTACTTGTGTTCCAGCCGTCGAGAGATTATCTCACTGGGTAGTTTTCACAACCTTTAACATTATCATGGACCAAAGAGAGAGTCCTAGGCCCCTTGACGGGTATGTCAAAGGTGGGTATGTGAAATATCTTACTCACAAATAACATTGTCTTCAAAGCAAGTATATCCCTATAGGTAATTATGGAGTTAACATTTTTAATTTTATTTTTTTATCAATTGGAGGGGGCTACCTAAGAGAAAACACAACCACAATTAAGCCCTTCGACATTTCTGCTGCCCATCAAATCTGAAAAATCTGTCATCAGCACTCCTCCGGGGGTTGAAGCCATCTTATGATATTCCTATATGAGACTTCGGCGAAGCTTTGCTAGCTTGTTCGCCACCAAATTACCTCCTTAAGACATGCCTGACGTTAACCATCCAACTTTCTTTGAAGAGGCATTTCACTTACATTCTTGAATCACATTGGCATGGGGTTTCCGTTTCCTCTAGCCCCCTTTTTAATCTAGTTAAAGAACCTTCTGAGTCACTTCAACCATAAGTCTTTTAACTCCATTTTCCGATCTGTTTTTAAACCATAGAGGAAGGCCAAGTTTCAGCTTCCACTATGTTATTACATCCGATCGGACTGAGAAGCCATCTTCCCATTCTCCCTTGTCTGTTTCTGAGTATGCCTCCCGATAGAATCTGCCATCTGTATTTAGTTTCTCCATCCGAGAGGGTTTTACTCCACCCAACATAAGCCTAGTCAGGTGTCTACCTCCGACATCAATTGCTTGAGAAGCAAAAGCTATTACGAATTCATGGTTGTAAGAGTTTACTACTGCTCTCTTCCGATTGAAATCAATGATATGGTTATTAAAGACTTCATCATTTCGCCACTTCCATATACACTAAAGGTAGGTAGCAAACCTTTCCTTTCAATCATCTTCCTTCCATTTTCAGTTATTATAGGTGTTATGAATACTCTCCTGAAATGGCATAATACAAGCTCCTGTTATGGTCCACGTCACCAAGCTGAATATCCCATAGGTTTTCAAGCGGAGACATTCTCATCATGGTCCAAATCTTTATCTCTAGCACACATCAATGACAATAGGGTTGTTAGATATTTTCACTTTTTTACTCTTTCCATGTTAGTAAGCACCTTGCCATGATAGATGAGCCACGTGAAGGTGTGAATCCTCTAAGAGGATTTTTAAGTTCCAAATAATCTTCCATTCACCATCAAGTGTATATTCAAAGAGAACAGTTATAGGAATGATTTTATAGTGAAACTACCATCATGGGATGGAACCCAGCAAATACCGTCTACCCCATCATAATTAGGTCGCACTCTTATAGATTCCAACTTCAATAAGTTTTTTGAGGGGGGAGAAGTCCATCGAGAAGGTCCCATTCCATCCTGTGGATTGTGCTGAAAAGTAAGCTTCCCGGGTTTGAGGTGAATCAACCAAGCTTAGATCTCTTAAGGTAGCAGTGAGTGGAGGCTTCCTAGCCATCTGTCATCCAGAGAATATTTTCCATTATAGATCTTGGATTTAATACTGATTTTCTGAATATTTTCAGCAGCCATAATACCCGAGGTTAATATTTACTTCAAACAAGGAATAATTGTTGAAATTATAAATAAGGGAACAAATCATTTCTCTATAAAAGAACAAAAATCTTAGGACTCCACTAGGAATAATAGCGGCTGGGTCAGCGGCTTAGCAAGCCTGAACTGGTACACTAAGTGCCTCACAGAGCAATTTTGGAGTGAGAAACAAACTTAGTGACTCTGCTTTTATTTGAAAGCCTATAATTAAACTTAGTGAGCTGATCATGTTGGTTGAACTTGCTCTTTTGGGTGACAGAAACCAAGACAGTGGTAAGAGTTGTGTTAAGTATACTAGGAAAGTCTCAAGTAAGTGGAGGGATCATAATGTTCTGCTGTATCCCACTTGCCTTAAGCTCTTATCGCCTTGTTGAAAGACCTTTCCTAGACATGTAGAGCAAATTCTACCCTCACTATTGGGTTATGATACCTTGGCTTTTGAAGGCGCTATATCAAGGATTTATAGAATTTGACAGCGAAACAAACAAACTAGGAACAAGCTCGTAAGATGAACTTATCTAATGGGGATGGTTGAGATAGCTGCAATTACTATCCTTAAATTCAGATTAAGCCCTCCTCCACGGTTTTAACTTGGTGGGAAATAGGGAACCGACCCTCTATCTCTAGGATTCAATAGCCAAATCTCACCTTGGGTGCACTCCCTTAGTAAGATAACTCCCTTAGTAAGATACAATGCAACTCCTATACCGAAATATTCCTCTAAGAAATGTGCCCAGTATAAAAGAACTTGAAAAATTAGAGAGGGCTTAGACACTTGAGAAGGAGTGTTTGAAAAACACCCGAGAGAGAGGAGTGGCAGAAAGCACTTGAGCAAGAGAGAGAGCCAAAGGTAAGGTATTGGGAGGAAGGAGGAGAGCACCTATTTAGGTGGCCCCAGCTGATCTTTCAAATGTTTAATTAAAGTCATTTATTAAATAATAAAACTCAAGATCCCCAATGACTTGGATTAATATATATATATACATATATATATATATATATAAAGTCAGCTTCAAATTTATTACTGTAAAAATGAATTTTGTCGGAAATAACATGGAAATAAATAAATGAAATTTAATTCTTGTCGGAAATAATATAGTTATAAATAAAAAAATTAATTAAAGGAAAAAACATTAAGTCTCCATATTAATCGAGTTAGAGGCAGATTTGAAAGGAATTAAATTCCTTTAACTTGGTTATAAAATTTGATTAAGTAAATGATTCAAATATTATTTTATTTAAAAGGTTAAAGACTATGAGAAATAATAGAATGTTTATTTTAGATTTTAAAAAATAAACTTTAAAATACCAACAGATCTATAATAGGATGATAAGGCCAGAAGTCAAATTGATTCACAAAAATTAATTAATTCTTCTTTTTCCTGGATCACACCTATAGTCTCCAACAGATCAACAGCCTGCATCAAGGAAATACAACCAACATTAATTTTCAGGCACCAATCAGAGAGTACAAAACTATGAATTCTTCAGAGATTTGAACAAAACAAACTTAGTCTCGTCCCATAGAATTCAGTTTGATCCACGAATACAACCCATAAACAGACTTAAAACCTAATATAAGCAAATCCTAATCTACGAAACACTGGAAAAAAAAACCGATCATGTAATCAAGCAGAACCTTCAACTTTAAACATATTCAAACCTAACTCCATAGAAACTGTCTTTAGAGAGAGGCATCTCTAGTTTCCAACTGTATTCCCTAAAGGTAAGGTAAGCCTTCTACATCTTTGGGTTTTTATTGAAGAATTAAAATTTTTATTAAATTAATAGAAAAAATATACACTTTAAAATGTTTGAATGCTTAAAATAATAATGTTCAGTTCAAAATAAAATTTTATACAGTAAAGTCATTCAAAAGGATTTTTTTTCCTTTTCTTACTTTTATTTCAATTTATTTGTATTCAACTATCCCAAGATTTTGATTTTATGAAATTGAGACATCTCGTCCTCCTTATCTTCTGGGAATGGATTACTAAATTTAAAAAGGACCATATAACCACAACTATTTTATGGATCAAAATTTTTGTTTTTGAGATTAGTTAGATTTTTATTTGGAAAACTGTTTAAATTGTTTTTTGTTTGAATTAATTAAATTTTATTTGAGCTTCGTTTTTGAATTGGTAAGAGCGCAAAACTATTATATTCATATATAATAGTTTGAATAAACATATAACAAAAGCCGGTTTTTAGGTGTTACCTTTCAAGACTTTGCTATAGACATCAGGGAACTCAGCCGGAGTACTTGAGGAAGAACGTGAGTGACAGAACTTGTGGTATGGTGGGAGAAAGCAGGCCAAATAACTTGAGTACTGATCTCCATTTCCTCTTTTGCATCACCATTTTCATGCAATGCTGAGAGCATGAGGCAACAGATCTCTATAGGAGCTGACTCCCCCTTCTGTTCTAACTCCATTTTCCGTTTCTGATGATTTTCCTAGAAGCTCCGTAGGAATGCGTTTGCTCGCGCTTTGAGCGATTAAATGTCGTCGGGAATATCAATAAAGGAACCGAAAGAAACCCTTGTCAAAATCTGGAAGGGATGATAAATCATCTCTACACTGAGAGTCTGTAATAAAACACCCGGAAAGCCAACGCGAAGTTGTACTTCTTATGCATCGGAAAAACCTTTACTTCTCCACGAGGAGACGGATAAATTTTTATGTGCTCGCCTGCCATGAGTCATGACGGCTATATAATGTTTACCAGAGCTTCTGGCTTGAGAAGTGAGGAAGGAAGGTAGGGGGTTTGGTATCTCTTACTAAGAAGTTTTCATCGAAAATAGATGGGAAACACAAAATCTTCTTCATCGAATGCTGCCACCAGCGAGACTACGAGTTTGTCCTCGTCGGAGAACAGAAACTTGTTTCCCAGAAGCCGCAGATGACAGCCATGTTGGCTTCCAATAAGGAGGTCTTGGAATACTTGGGGGAGTATTTGTTCATTTGTGTCTTTCACGAATTTGCAGATTTCCCCCTTGGCCTTCAAAGCAAACTCCAATGTTTCTCCGATATTTAGCCATCCCAGTGTACCAGGAGGAAGGTTTGGGTTAGAAGTTGCAGCTATAAATGATGAGTTGACTATTGGGTGATATAGAGAAGGTATAAGATGAAGATCGAAGAGATCCATCACGTCTGTTGTTCAATGACAAAGAATTGACGAAAGGAGGAGAGGTTGAAGATGGAAAACCTCAAGCCAGATTCTGGGGTATATGTAGGCTAGTGGAAGAGCTAGCTCCCAAATGTCTGTCTGAAAACAACCGCTTAATTCATGACTCATTTGTTGAGATCAAGCAGAGGGCATGGAAGAGAGACGAAACCAGATCTTGAAGCTTCAGGAATTAATTTTCAACATTGAACAACAAAGAGAAGCAAACATTTTTATATTGGAATCGTGAGAAAGTTTCAGTGCTTTGGGGTGTATCATAAGTCTCAATAAGGCTGACAACAGGTGAGAGGCGTGACTTGAAGTAGACATGCATTGTGATGACTTAAGTGAACATGGACTGCATGATGTTCTAGGCTTTTCCTGAAGTGTCTTATCACCTGATGAAGTGTGTACAGCAGAGTAATATGAGAAGCAGACATGTCTTGAGCAGCACTGTCACATGCTTCAACAATTTTAAGAAGAAGTTTTCAGAAAAAAAAAAAAGAAGCAAGGTCTGTTTGTTTTGGTTTTTAAAATGGGTTTGTTATAAAAACAAGGAAAAAAGAAAAATACGACAAATATTTTGGTTCTGGTTTTGTCTGAAAAACAAGGAAGAAGCTGTAGAAAACAGCATAATTAAGATAATGGGGCTGGGTTTTGAAATGAAAAAAATAGTACTCATGACCAGCTGATGGCAATTTTAAAATATGAAATATGGCTTGTAGTATTTTACAAAATAATGTTGCCATTTAAGGTTTAAAATTGAAAATGGTATGAGTGCTTTTCACAGTGGCTATGTTTCCATATGATAAGATCCTCACCTTAGATAAAGGGATGACCCAAACATTGAGGTAGGAATAGAGAATGTTTGGCTGCATTTTGGATAAAACAAATTTTGCTGCCTTTGAAATGGACAATGATAAAAAAATTCCTCTTTTGAAAAAACCGAATTAAACTACTTTCTAAGGCTAACTAGAAGAACGGAGCCTATGGCCGAGGTCACCAACCCTAGCGAAATGTTGTAAATAATGCAGCTATATAGCATATAGCTGCAAATAAAGTGGACCGCGATAAGGCGTAGCCATAGGTACCGTGGACAAACGTTTTAAGCGCAGTAAAGCCTAATTGTGGGTGACTATGACTATATCCGCAGTTCGGCGGCCCATTTATAAGGTATTTATGGCACGTCGATAACAACCGTGGTTATAAGGCTCTTCATAGTTCATAGGTAAAGTTAATTTATAGCCCGGGGCTGGTTTTGGCGAGTCATAGGGATTAAGCATTTGGCCATGGCCATATGAGGTGTTGCGACCCGCGGTTTGGTTATGGCGCGAGAAAAATCGCGTTTATAATAACCAATGCAATGGCGATGTGCATGTGAAATAGATTCCGACCGACCAATATCTACATCAAACCCAGGGCCCCCTGTATCTCTTGCTAGGACCCATGAAGAGTAAGCTTCTTCCCTCCTCTTTATTCTACCTAGCGGCATCTTGTGGTGGGGGCGCACACAAGAATTGAAATTTTCAATGTTGCTTTTGTATATTTATTAGAAAAGGAAAGAGCATCGAAAAATGGAGAAAGTGAAAGATAGGATTCAATGTGTGATAAAATTCTTGAAAAACATGAGTTTCTAAGTGCGGTTTACCCCGAAAGAAAAAGTTTCTTGAAGAAACTTATCAAAAAGTTTCTAGAATCTCCAATTCCTCAAGTTCCTCGAATCTCCATTGTATCACAAGACACACTCCCGATGGAGCGAAACACACCACGAAACATACCATCATGACGATTAGCCCGGCCAGGTTAGGCGACCATCAATAGGATAAAACAGTAGGTCAATTCTTGTTGTTTGAAGTTGAAGAAGCTTACTAGGAAAAATGGACACTCACACCATCCTTATCTGCAAACATTTACATACTTCTAATCTCATAATTTTCAAACAAATAAACTATTCCAAAACAATTTGAATGGGATCTGGTGGTGTAAATACTAGACAATTTTGTCCTTTTTTCAGTGAGCTTGAAGTTTGCGAATCCATTGGAAGCTTCTTTTATATTTTCTAATCAAGGAATCTTTGAAAAGAACTAAAGAGGAAAACACAACTCAGTGAAGCAGTAGTTCTAGATCGGTACTTTTGAGTACTCTATTTATTCCAATAAAATAAACTCCAAAAATTACGCTCTTATAGAAAAGGAAATTTGATGTACCATTGAGATTCCATTGGGCCACAACTTATTTGAAAAATAAATAAGAACACAAAAAGATAACAAAAGAAAAAAAGATGACAGAAAACCAACAATCCTTGGAGAAATGGTAAAAAAAGTAGTTCATTTTCATACCATATTTCTTGATGGAATGATCATGAAATGGTTGAACTCGCTGCACAATATCAAGAGAGAAGTTGACGGGTATTACTGCTTCCTTAGTCATTTTGGACATCTCTCTAGGAAAATCTCCATGCAACAATTTGTAGGAGTTCCCAGTCAGGCCTTGTTGCATAATGCATCTCTCTAGCTTCTTTGGTCTCAACTACACCCATTTCAATTAAATTTATATGATATCATTGTCATTCTGCACAATAAATTTATCATATCAAATTAAATCGAATCTGGGGTATTTATCTCTAATCTTCCACATTATTCACAATTTATTCATGTATAGTTCATAAAACTTGATCAATTTTCTGCTAACAGGAAAGGAGAATGAAGATCTTCCTTTAGGTCAGGACAAGCACCAATATGTGCTAGGGGGTAAAGCCACAGTTCTGAGATAATGACATATGCTGGAAACCGAGAATAAACTGGTAGGAATCAGATCCAGCACGCTACAAGCAAACATGTACGAACTTCACTTTCAGATTCTGAGAAAACTAAAATGCATAAAAGAGTAAATATTTTAAATCCTTTAGGAATGCAAACTCTAGATAATACTGGTTCTTTAGAATTTACACAACACAATAATGATAGAACAAAAGGTTGAAATGAACTGTCTGAACCTGTAGCTTGGAGTCTTTCTCTTTCTCCTCCTTCTCTTTCATTGCCTGTTCACTAGAAAAACATCGATGGACCTTCCCTGTGATACTAATTAAAAGAATGAGATAATAAACCGTGTACCCACATAATGCCACTAAATGAACAATCATGGGCATCAATAAAAGAAAAATACTTAATAATTATGCTGTAGCATCCATTATACAACAAATTCCACATAATGTAGAGGTCTTGCCTAAAACTCAAAATAAATCTGTGCGGTGGCAAAATCAGTTAAACGGCCAACTCGACACCATATTTAAAGCCAACTATACCACATAAAAGCTGGCTACGCTGGAATTTGGGTTTAATATGAATATCATCATTCAACATGTTCAGAAATTCTTCCTGACACGAACCTCTCAATCCCCTAGATAAATGCATGAATTTTTGAAAACAAAGAGAGATCCGAAGACGAGGTGTGGGATGTATTTTACTTTTAGTCTTCTTTGTGGGCTGTTTATACCAAAGCCTTTAATGGGGTTCCTCTTTCAGCTTTTCTTCTTAATTGGGCAGCAGTTTGTATCTCCTAGTTTTATTCTTAATTTTGTAGGTTTTTGTACTGTAGAAAGGAAATCTTTTCTATTCTCTGTATTTTCTTCTATTGTTTATCTTTTAGTTTCTGATAAAAAATAATAAAAATCTCAATCCCTTTAACAAGGGGCACTTGTCAGTTTTGACCATAACAAAACTCTCATGTTAACATTCCACTCACCTCTCCTCTTGGCGAGTCTAATTCGAATCCCGGAATCAACTCCCCCAGTCACAGAAATCTTCACCAACTGAACAGTACAGAGGTACCTGTTTCTTCATCCTTAGATCTTAACATCAGTATATCATCCTGCGAACTCATTCTGGAGGATTCCTTCAGAATGAGCAATGAATTTCATACATTTCGACATTGCTGCTTCAAACAGTGCTACTAGTCTTCGCATGATCTATATCACTAGTCATATCATTATGCAAGAAGATAAGAAACATAGATCAAAGCTTCCAAGGCTAATATGCAACACCTCACCCAGTAGAAAATGAGCCGGAAAAATGGTTCAGAACATAAACCGCCTAATAATACAAAAATGATAGTAGTCAGGCTGCCCAAGAAATCATGTTTGAATAAAAGCTCCAGGGAACTAGTGAAACGTATGGCTTTCCAAGAAAAACCATACAACTTGTGAAATGAGATGAAACTTTTCATCTAAATTAAGCATGTAGGTCATAAGATTTCAGGTTTATGAGCTTCTACCTCCAGTGTTCTCAACTGCTCCTGGTACTGGGTAACCATCTGCTTCAGGTGCTGCAATTCCTGGTTCCTTTCTTCACTCTCTTTCTGACGCTCATGCTGAATACCCACAGCCCGCTTGGGTAGCAATTACCCTGAAGCAAAGCTTCCACTTGTTCCTTCAGCATCAAAGGTTTACCTGCAATAAGACAAACCATAAGTACAACAACTATGATGGACACACATTCTGCACCTGGGCGACGAAGCAACAAATAACAACCTGGTGAAGACTCTGGGCTCTTGCCTCTGCTGCTTTGTGCACAAATGGACTTTTCTAAAACCTCGAGAGCATGGAGGGTATATTTGAGTGAATCAATGGTCACATATCAGGGTTCAGGGCATGGGGAGTAGTAGTTCATTCTCATTGACTGAACCCATCACTGAAAATGTCTCTTAAGTCTTATTCCCTCAACCTCCATCTTTAAAGCTTTAGCCATCTAACTTAAGATGTGTTCTGGCTAACTTTCAGTTCTAGAAAGTAAGCTTCCTTAGTCTCTGCAGCAAAGTATTAAGTGTAAAATCAAGGGCTTGTTTGGAAACAATCGTTAGAAACACTTTCATGTTCTTTAAAATAATGGCAATAACGTTTTTCAGCAGTTACAGTTCTATAAAATTCATACACACAAACCATAGGCACCAAAAATGAAACTGTTCAAACTTGCTCCTCATAGATTTATGAAACAGTATAAAATATACAGAGAAGAGAATCAACCATGAAATTCTCGGAAATACTTGAGGAATTTGAAAGGCAAAGGACATATTGATATGTAAAATGAGAGTCGAAATTTACTGCAGCTGGCTGCTTGTTGTCTCAAACTTCATTTTAATTCAGCATCCAGGTGTCCACTGTTAAAAGACATAAAATTAAAGTTGGCAATGAGAGGCAAAGCCCAGAAAACCTTTTCATAAAATGTAACACTCCAAATTACCATAGTTTTATAACATGTTGAGATTGTATGCTCTGAGTTAAAGTTAAAAGTTTTCGGCAATAATAATGTTAAAAATAAATAAAGCAAAACACGGAAGAAAATTAGGGTAAATTAGTAATTTACCAACTAAGGACCTAAATGTCATAAGATCATAAGACTATATGCCCAATTAGAATATGTGAGAAAGAATGTGTAAATAGCGGGGAAATAGGAGGACTTAAATACGAAAATGGGTAATAAATCACAAAGCCTTAGCCGTAGCAAGTGGATAAAGGCGACATTTGGTCTTTACAATTTGGGCAATTGTCCTATTTGAGCTAGGTCACGTTTGAGAGAGAGAGAAAAAGAAGAGGAAGAAGAAGAAGAAGAGGAAGAAGAAGGAGAAGCCTTTAAGGTATACTGGATACTAGTTTGAATCCTTGTCTATGTAAGTTTGTATGGATATTTGATGGAATTGTGTTTGGGAGTTTTGGTTTTCCTATTTGATGGTTAGGGTGTCTCCTACCTCAGCCAGAAGTTGATTGGTTTAGTTCAGTTTTGGGGGTTGCTCTAGTTTTTATATGGTTGTTTGGTTTGGTTGTGGTCCTCAATGGAGGAAAAATTTATATAGAGAAAATGATGGGTTTTAGGGGAGATGTTGTTCGCTTTTTTTAAAACCCATGTTTTTGTTTTGGCCATAACTTGGCCATCACTAATCCAAATTGAGTGATTCAAAATTTAAGATAAACTAGACTTGACAGGAGAACAAATACTCTTGATAGGTGCTGCAAATTTAGACCCCATTGCACCTAGAAATTCGTCAAAGGGGAGCTATGTTGCATGACATAGCTAGTTCTGTTTTGGTTCTGTTTTGACATTAGAGTGGTCCTGGTTGTTTAGGCTATAACTTGGCCATCACTCATCCAAATTGAGTGATTAAAAATGTCTGGGTAAACTATATATTTCTAGAAGAACAAATCTCCTTGAAATATGTGTGTGTGGGAATTTGGACCTCATTGCGCAGAAATTCATAGAAAGGGGGTATGTTGCGTGACATGGCAGCGGGTTATTTGCTTATGTTTTTTGGTAAAGTGGTCCTGGTTGTTTGGGCCATAACTTGGCTATCACTAATCCAAATTGAGTGATTCACAATTCTGGGTAAACTAGACTTCTAGGATAACAAATCTCTTTGAAATAGGTGTCTTCAAATTTGGACCTCATTGGACCCATAAATTTTTTCTAAAAGAGATCTATGTTTGTAAGAAATATTTGATAGTATATGGAAATACATGAAAATGCAAATATAAGAGTAAATGATCATAAATATCGCATATGATTATCGGATAACAATAGTTATTTGGGGATATGAGATATGCGAATGAAATAAAGGGTTATGCGCCCAGAGAGAGCACTGAGTATGAGGGGATGGAATGAGCATGCCTATTAGGGATAAAAGTTTGCGACATCTGATAAGTTGGCCTGGATTGAATCATTTACAGCAGCCAGGTCATATAAAGGTCGTTATGCCGTCTGTGTCTGTAGCCTTCGGATGTATAGTTCGTGTCTCTCTGATGATATAATAACAGGTCCTTATAGTTTCCCGTATCTACTTCTAAGATACGAGACATGAAACATAAAAACAAATGATAAGAATATCTGAGTGATTTGAATATGATAAATGACATGATATATGAAATGATATGAGAAAGCATAGCACTGCATGTGATGTAATTTCTTGTAGGCAGAGCAAAGCAAAGTGTAAAATGACTTTCGAAAAATGTATATGAGCGATGATAAGAAATGAAACATGATATGATAGTAATTATAAGATATGTATAAGCATGTGTAAATGATATGTATGAAATATGTATAAGCATGTGTATAAGTATATGATATGTTAGATGTATATGCATGTGTCTAAAGTGTGATGATCCTTATTAGAGGTCGTCCACGAGTATTATTCCCACTAAGCTATAAACTTAGCACGGGTGTTTCATCTGTGTAGGTACAAAAGAAGGAAATAGAAGCCGGGGCCAATCCGAGCGCGTCGACAATCGAATTCAGCCTTGACACTAGGATTCAGAGGACCTTTTGGTATATTTTGTATATGTCTTTGTTTTTTTTTGTAAATAATATAAAATTTGTATATGTTGAACACTCCCATTTATGGAGTTTGTTCTATTTTGTAATCATTTGCTATAAAATATATTTCAAGTTAAAAAAGTTGCAGTATATGAATGAGAACGAGTTTATAGTAAACATGAAGAGAAAAGAAATAAGACACCCTCGCGACAGAGTCTTGGGGTTGGGGCGTTCAAGTTAGTGGTATTAGAGCAGTTTAGGCATTTACATTGGAAAGCCTAGGTTTGAGCGATTCTAGATAGAGTATAAGATTGAAAAAAGCATGTGTTGGCCTAATGGATGTCCTTGTGTTTTGTATAGATGGACCGTCCTCGAATCTGTTGAAGAAGCGGCTGAGAGTGTTAACCTTTGAGATCGAGGGATTGCAGCCGGACCCTTAGATCTACTCGGAAAGCGAGTCGTGCCTGGCAGGCCAAATGAAACTTTCTTGAGATATCTCGAGGACATGACTTAGGTATTGGAAAGATTGACACTCACAAGAAGCCACAGATAGACATGGTGAAGACATGGGGTAGGAATTTCATGAGACCGAGCATGGAAGAGTCGATACAAAAGCGGGTCTGGTTAGAAAATTTACAAAGAATATTGGAGGAAATTATATTCCCTCCCGATCATAGAGTATCATGTGCAGTTTCATTATTACAGAGTGAGGCATATGATTGGTAGAAGCTAGTGTTGAGGAAGTCGAGATTCCCGAATCCATGACTTGGGAGTTCTTTGTCCGAGTTTAGGGCAAAATGCGTTACCGAGATGTATAGAGTCAGTGAAAACGATTCTGAATTTGAAGCAAGGAACATATCGATTGTCTGCGTATGAAAGAATTAAATCATCTCGGCAGAGTATGCACCAAAATTGGTCTCAGCCTTGAGGCATTTCGGTGTAGGAAATTTGAGGATGGACCGCGTTATTCACGCCGAGAGATCTTTGACCTATGAATTCTCTCAATGAGAATTTCTATCGATTGGTCAGTTTGCAATGAAAGTAGAGACTTGAAGCGGCGACGAAATATCTCGAGAAGAAGAAGTTTTCTAGAGGAGCTTCGACCTCCTCGATTCTTGAAAGAGCTGGGATTCTCTAGCTCGATCGAATCTCGGCTACGAGAGGTAGAAGACGGTCCAATGTAGCACCTAGTTA